>NW_010584014.1:0-24918 GCF_000705375.1 Tinamus guttatus | reverse complement strand
AAATCAGCTTTATAGGAGATCCCAGCAGGAGTGATGCTCTGTCAATACTCTGTCATCTCATCTTTACGGTGCTGGCTTTATCTGGTAAAGTCCAGTCTTCTCAGCAAATGATCTCCCTTGTGACCTCGCTTGACAACTGAACAACATTTCCTATTCTCGTCCCTTATTTTTGCTGATAGCAGCTTTCTCTTGATAATGTGACAGCTGTCTCCTGCTCTAGTAATCCTGTGGGTCACTCAGCTCCCTGCTCTGTGTTTACCCCTGGTCTCCATTAACATGTTGTTGCAACCTGAACCCGGTAAGCAGATAGAATAGGCAGTATAAATCACACACTGGATAGCCTAACACAGAAGAAACATTCCCACCCTCTGCATTTAAAGAAAAATCACAGTAAATTAAAGGTTATGTCTTACTTGCTGGGCTGGCTGAAGCACACTGGGTTTAGCATTTTCCACATCCTCATCTTGGTCTTTTTCTGAGAGTCCTTTCCCAGGTTGCTTGCATTTGCAGAAGCAGGTGAGACCGCAGAGGGCAAGGATGCTAGTTGCAGTCCCTAAGGTAGCCCCCAGGGCAATAACTGGGGCAGATAAAACCATCGTCCTGAGCTGCACAGCAACAAAAAGCACAGAAATCCTGTGATTCCTTCTCCTCCCTGGGAAAGCAGCTTTCACACATCCACTCTGATGTCTAGCCTGGCTTCATTCTCTTTGAAAGTCTGATAATTCTCTTGTACAGCAAAGAAAAGGGACCAATCTAGAGATAGAGATAAATCATCCCACCTTTGCTAGGCAATAATGCTACCTTTCCATCCTGCTGGTGGAGTTTCTGCTCCAGGTCAGGCAGAGGAAATTGTGATTGTGGTGTCTGCAATCTCCTTATAGCTGCAAACAGGCAGTTTTCATTGAAGCCTGTTCTCCAGCTCCACAGGGAAAAGTCTGATGTGTGATAGAGAGGAAAGACGTCAGCAGAAGGGGCTGGGCCTTGCTAGCTAACTCACAGAAAGTGCATCCAAATGTTGGATCAGCTCTCTAGCAATCTTTTTGAGGGCTAGTTTACTAGTTTGCTTAAGAGATTTTTTTTTTTTTTCTGTCTTAAATGAAAGACAGTAATTGCCTGTAAGTGCTGGTCTGGGAGCCATGGTTATGAATGCATCACCTGATAGCACTGCCTACGGTCAGGGTAAAGCCTGCACATATATCCGAGAAAATATTCTCAGGAGGACTGTTCTGAGGCTGGGGAACAAAACCTAAGCACCGTCGCACATTTCAGCACCTTCCCCTCAGAGTAGAGGGTGTGCACCTTTCGCAGCCGTATTCTCTAACATCAATGCAGAGCAATATTCCTATCAAAAAAAAAGGAGGCGGGATCCTATCACACACCTGCATGCATGCTGCTTGCCCTGGAGAGAGGATGACAGCACAAACAGCCTGTGCTGGGTATTAGTCATACTGCTTATTAGACCAGTGCCAGGCAATGAGTACAAGTGCCAGAACCCAGCTGAATGAGCTCAAAGGGCTCCACTTCTCCCTCAGCCAGTTGTCTCCTCAGCTGATGCTGCAAATGGCTTTCTCTGGCTCATCCATTTTTACCCTCTTTCTCAGAGTGCCCGAAGAAGGGGAGAATGAAGAAGGAGAATGTTTCTTGTGGTATGTACACCCATTTTCTGGGTCACTTCACAAGGATTACCTAGTAGCCAAAATACGATTACAGTTTTCGGTCACTACATATCTGGGCCAGAGTAGAACTAATGAGTGAAATGCCAAAGGTTACTTATAAAGCTCTGGAAAAAAAATACCCATTTCTACTGGGAGTCTTTCTATTTTGGAACACAGCTGTTGCCTGTGGATCAGGAGAAAATGAACTATCTATACAGATATTTAACTCCAGCTGCAGCCACTGTATCTGTCTGTAATGGAGGCTTATTTTTAACACTTCCTGCTCTAAAAAAACATAGCCCATAACTGTACTTCAGACTCAGCTTTATCCTTGCTACTTGTTTTGATATCAAATAATACGATTGATGATTGTTTCTTTTTCTATAAAGAAATAGTAAGCTGAAGTGGGGCCATTTAATGACATTTTTCACTGGCCATTCCCACTGCTATTGTCCACAACCACATTGTTTTCTATATGTACCATGCCTGCCTTTGGAAAGTGTTTTGCCAAGGCCCAGTTATACTGTTCTTTCAAGCAACACTTTATGAGCGTGTTCAAGCCTAAAAACTCACTGTACAGTCAGTCTAACTACATTTTTTTTTCTGTACAGATTCTGACAGAAGACACATATAAGAATGACCAGAGTCTATATATGATTCTAAATTCATCGATAGACCCTGCTTATGGCACATTTCTAATATAAACATTTGCCCTGGCTAGATTTATCAGCACCACCAAAGAGATCTAAGAAAAGAAAAATGAGCACAGCACTTGGGCAATAATCTGCATCTTTCTTGACAGAGCAAAGCAAGAAGTGGTTTTCCTTAAAACAGCATCAAACCATTCCACTTCCAGAGGGAATTTGGTAAGTGAAGGTTCCCAACTTCCATACCAGTACTATAGTAATGCTTCTATTCAAATTCACTGGCAGCTAATTCACTCTGTCAGCTCCAGGACTGTGCTGTGGGACTGATAGTTTTGTTGTTCTTCATGACTTCATCTAACCTCCAGGGCCAAGTGACAGCTAAATTGCTTAAGGACAACAACAGTATTGCAGACTTACTCACTGCTGTGCATATATAAGTCCAAAGAATTTCCTGTGCTAAAATTAGGATCAGAAGAAAATACAATTGATTTCCTTCAGGTTAATCTGCCAGGTTTGGATTAATACTAACAAAAGGGCATTAATGAAGTGGAGAACAGGCAGTACATTCCAATTCTAAAATATTTCCTTAGCATTGTTTTCAGCTCCCGCTACTTCAGATGTACGAATATTATGTGATGAGAAAATAGAAGGTACTGGCCAGCCTTTGGTACTTACAGATTCTTTGCTCCTGCTTTGAGCTTTTCAGATGAAATGTTGAAACTTCGGTCCATTAGCAGTTTCAGAAGAAGGCAATTTGTGCTTTACTGAAAAGGGCCCCTAATGCAGTTGCCAGGAACTAGAATAAGTTGGCCAGAGACTTGCAAATTTATGCTGACATTAGCAGAGATAAGTTAAACTTCCAATATACCTCATTACCAGAAAGAAAACCCACATACATCCGAGTGAAAGATGGTAGGAGGCTACATTTCCTTATTTAGCCCTTTCTGGCAGGGGCTAGTATTTGTCAGAGCTATTCTGCATGATTCTCACTGAGATATTAAGAATTTTTGCTGGGCAGAAGCAGAGGCTTCTGGAAATGAGAAATGAAAAAGAGCGATTTCTGCATGGAAACCCTTGTACCACCCATATTTAGCCAGAAGGTATAAGCTCAGGTTTCTGATGGAATTGAGTTGTTAAAGTATTCTAAGACTCTACACTCCAGAATTTGGGCTGCTGGAGCAGGACCATGGTCTAAAATAGCTTACTGAACCACATAAAAGTGTTTATATCACCCAGCTTAGGCACTGAATTAAGTGATTAATGACAGATGATCCCATGTGGCTGCCATGCATTTCTTTAGGCAAAAATGAAAGTGAAGGTAAAAGTCTTATGGTTACAAGGACTACATCCATCCACCTCCTCCTGCTTTTGTACACTGATGTACAAAAAGCTGTAAATGCTTTAGGAAAGGGATTTTGTCTTCCAACCTGAGTACATAGCGTGATAAAGTTGATAGGTGATAAAGTATAAAGCACTGAAAGAATAGTTTGTGGTGCTATTAAGACACAACAGCTGAATCTGCATTTTTTATAAGTAAAATACAGGGGGGAAAAAAAAAAGATTTGCAGGAGGGTTTTTTCCTCCCCCTCAATGTCATCTTCCTCCTGTGCAGCGAAACAGACCCACACATGTAAGTGAAGTGAAATAAACAATTTAGAAAAGAACAAATAATCATATTGTAGAACAGAGTTATACAATCAGTCTCAAAAAAGGCTATGGTCAAGCTATGGTCCTTCAGCAAGCAAGTCCTTCAGCATAATATGCAAAAGGATAATGTTGGTTGTAAGCATACATTTTAGGATTCATTGCAAATGATCCTGTAGTGTGACATTTGGTCCTGAGACAAAAATCTTTGGGATTCAAGAGATCTCTGAAAAAAATCTTGTTGCACACCTATTTCAGGAGGTAATCAAGGGACTTGTGTCACCAGAATCCACTGTAAGCCTGGCTTTAGTGCAGTCTTTGCATCTCTCAAGGCAGCACAGGATGAATACTTGGGAAACAGATTTCAAGCCTCTCCTCTTTGTTTTGATTATGAAACAAGATGATACCAGAATAGCCTGGCATATGCTCTGTGGATTCAGGGCTGAGTAGTCAGCATGTTTAAAAACATCACTGTAAGAGTAAACACCACCAAGTAGCTTGCCCTTCTTGTATATATCCTTACTAACAGATTGGGAAGAAGTCCAAATCATTGATGAGAAGTAAATGACTGTGTATGTCACAGTGAATGGCATGAAGTTGGGGTAGGGGATGAGGAAAGTCATCTGTAAAGAAGCAAAGAGCAGTGACTGTGTGCTGGCCAAATGTAAAGTCCGACATTGTAGGGCAAAGAGCACAAGCTACACTCACAGGATGGGAGTCACAGTGCTAGGAATCTGGGGCTCTGAGAAAATCCTGGATTCAAGAAAATGACAAGGACTGATAGTGGTTAGAAAGGGTAGTGTGATCCGTAAGAGACTGAGAAGAAAATGCTGGTTAGGAACTGGAAGGGCCTATAACGTCTGCATTTGGCAGATGGAGATAGGTTTCACTGCTGTGGAACAGTGCTGCATCCTGCTCTACTGGGCAGACCACCAGCTCACTGGAAAAAATAGAGGGAGCTCAGGAAAGAGTCACTTAAAAATGAGTGAAGTACTGAATGGCACAGGATCAGAGAATGGTTCAAAGAGGTCAGATGACTTATCAGTAAAAAAAAATGAGGGGATTTTTAAGGCTAAGGGACTCCATCAGAGTGCATAGATACTCATCTGGGGAATAAATCTTTGATAACAGAGGTCTTCTGTCTAGAGGATAAAGTGTTGACAAGACTTAATGGACAGCAGACGAACTCAGGCTAGAAACATGTTCCAAATGTCTAACAATAATGGGCATAATTCCCCTGGGAGTAATATACCAGAAGTTGTGGAGAGTTCTCCATCATGGACAGATTTTTTTAAAATCAAGACTGATGTTTGTAACCTGTGGTTAAGGGATGTGTTTCCATTCACTGAAGAATTAAGCAGAGGAAGATCAGTGGCCTGTGTGATATGTGGAGGTCACACGACAGGATCACAATGAGCCTTCCTGGGCTTTAACTTATGAGTTCACCCAGTAGTTTTCTACCACTGCCAATAAGGACTTTCCTATTCCCATCTCAACCATCTAGATACTATATGTAAAAAGACTCTAGCTGATTGTTGTAATAATTCCCTTGAAAACTATCTAAAGTACTTGTTAGGCTCTCCTTTCCCCCCCAGGTTACTAGTCTATGAAATCAGAACAATTCATGTTGCTGAGCTGGTCAGAGGATAAATTAGGAATTAAAAGCTTTGTATGTCAAGCATAGGCAACAGTGAAGTAGAGCTTGTGGAGACCTCACTGGCATGAAAACAGTTTAGTGTTTCTGAGGTCTATAAAAGCTTCAAGTCATAAATCAACATGGTGTCCTCCATTGCTTTACATTATATAGGTCCCACTTGGGCTGCTATAAAAGTAATAATGTGCGAGGTAATTTTTCAAAAATCATAGCTCCTCTGAGAGCACCAAAAGACCATGTGTGTTTGCAGACAGGAAAGCAGCTGTGCTTTAGAAAGTCATATCACACCACAAAGCCCAGCAGAAAATCAATGCCCTTACTTCACCAGGTGAATTGCTTTAGGATGAAGTCTTAGCATCTCGATAGCAGTGACCCAAAAAGAAAATGTTAGCTTCAGCTCAGGACAGAGCTGAGTGAAAGTGAGGAAAATACATCACTGCAAAGTTGATGGGCTGATTTGGGAAAGCAGCAAGTGTAAGCTTAAGCATGATTCCAGCAAATACGATTCCAGCTTTTGCTAAGTGGAGGATGCCTTGCAGACAGTAGATGAACAACCTAGATATTCTACTTTTCAAACAAACTCTGATAACTTGTTGTTGAAATCCTGGGAATAGGCAACATATTTTATGCCTGACTATATCCATTTCATTTGAGAATTGACTTTTGCTGGTTGGAGAAGCACAGCTCATTTGTGCACAGATAGCTCCATTGCAAATTTAAATGTTTATTTCATTTCTAAGACTTTTTTTTTAATCATAAGAAATTTGAAAAGCGATTGAAATGTCAGACACTGCAGTTTATGCATTATATGTTTTTGCAATAAAATGCTGCCTCCTAGAGGTTACAATGTTTTTCTTACAGCTTATTCTAAGAGCGTGTGAATATGCTGAATTTATACGATGCCATTGCTGTGCAGGCTATTTTGTAGACGAAAGCATGGAGATCTTGTACTTTTAGCTAAAATAACATCCATATCTATGTTAAGAATGAAGGCTGCCTATAAAACCTTAGTTCTAACTGCTTCTGAATTGACATTGTCTTTAAATATTTAAGATCATATTTTATTTCCAAAAGATCTCTTGAAAATTTGGTGAAAAGATGCATCCTGTCTAGATTATGTAGTGAAGGAGACTTTGTTTTTGATGATATCCTCCTGGACAGTGAAGAAGCAGATTTAGAAAAATAAGATTCCACATTATTTCCTTCCAAATAAGAAGGAAGTATCATACATATTTTCCCTGTTCTTATGTACTTTTCTAGGCAGGCACTTTTGGCCTCTGTTGGAGAGAGGGCACAGGATCATACAGGCCTGTGGGCTAATCCTGGATGGCTGTTCTAACAGATGCCACATGCTGTACAAGTTTTGTTTTCTACGTTTTTTAGGTAAAACGCTAGAAAAAAATTCAATTTATTTTCAGGAAATGTTATTTTGAGTCATGCATGTTAACAACAATGTTAATCTCTTTCTTCCCGCATTTCCTTTGCCTGGTCTGAATTTTCATGTAGTCTTTCCCTCCGTCAGAGTGGTGCTGGTAGGAAATAGCACTGAACAGATTGCGAGCCAGACTGCTCTGTCTGGCCACTCAATGTGTTTATTAAAGGGCTTTTGCTAGGTATTCAATCAGCAGAAGCTGTGGTACCTCAACGGTAGTACTTCCTAGGTCTGTGCCAAACAGCGAATCACTTTGCAGGGATTTGTGTACTATTAATATCAGGAAGTCCATAGGAACTGCTTTTTCCTAAGACAAAATTGCTTGATCCTTTTGCTTGACATAAAGAGCAAAGGAAATTGTTACAAATGTGAAAGGCTCACGGTCTCTAGTTCTGGAGTTCAGAAATTATGTTTCTATTCATGTTCACCTCTAGTAACTGAATGTGACCTACTGATTTCTTCTATTTTTGGAACATTTTCTATAACACTGAGATTTTACATATTTCAGTGAACTCGCTGATAGAAAGAGTTGGTACACATGATAATGCATTTCAGAAACAGACCATATTAACTCTCTACAACAACAGCCTTCAGCCATCAGGACAGATGCCTACTATTGAGTTCATTGACAACGCATTGAGTGCAAAAAGCAGCATAAGTTAATTGCCCATACATCCTTACTGCTCTACTACTGTGAACTACCTGAGCCCCATGTCTTCCTATGAAAGAGTTGAGACTGAGAATTGTTTTTTGTTGTTTGCAGAAATATTTTTGGCCTTTCAGACTGAGATCATAATGCAGATCTGACCTTGTTCCAGTCAAGTTTGACAGAAAATTGTTACTCAGAATCAGTGCCATCCAGTGTGAAATAGGGAAGTCTTTGCTGCCCACATCTCAGAACACTAACCACTCCAGCCAGCACTGTTGACAGCCTTTGCAGACAGGCCTAATCTGAAAGGTCTTGACATAGCCACCAGATTTAAGATGTTGGCACTTCTGTGCTAGAAAGCCTGGGGACATTGCCTGTGATTGTTCCAAACATCTGTATTTGTTTCATACATGACTTGCAAACTCCAAATTGGTCATGGCAGAACCTCCCTCTGATATGAAACCAAAAGGTTACATCCAAATTTGAAACAAGACTTCCAGTGTGAGTTCCTTCTAGTAGCTCTGGGCATTCTTCATTTTCACAATTGCCCAGATTATATTTCGCAGAGAGAGGGCTTCTTCTCTCCAGTGGGTTCCCTAACCTGAAGCCTTGGGTCCTGAATTGCCCTCCAGCCCCTCAAAAAAATTCTGAGTAAATTGTCTTCCAGATCCCAAACTGCATAGTGGGTCAGAAGCTCTTTCCTGGGACAACACAGGAGAAAATCTGACACAGTCCTGACAAAGAGAAAAACCCTTATTGCAAATTCCCTTACTTAACTCCATCTCAAATCTTTCCCATTCTGGTTTCCATACCCATTGCTTTGCTTTTACTGGCCAGTTTATTCTGTGTTTATCTCCTGGGCATCCTGGTGACTTTAGACATTCAGTTATATCCTCACTTTCATGTATGCCCTTCCTCTGCTTCCATAAAAGTCCCTTCCTCATTCTCCTCTTGCTTCTACTATTCATTTTGTATGTCTTGTCATTACATGAGACTCCTTTAAGACAAAAGTCGTCGTCTTCTGTCTCCTCTCTCTATCTGATCTTTTCCTCGTACTTTCCCACTGGTATGTTTCATAGTTAACCCCATGCCAACTTCTGATTCATCTGCCTTTTTACAATGCAAATTTTCAGGCTAATGTTGATGTCTTTTCACAGGACACTTTGTGTGAGTTTAGGTTAACATAGCCAAACTAAAACTCCTAATTTTCCCATCCAAGTTGCCTTCACCATCCAGCATCCTCTGTCAAACTTCCAATCTCTGTTTATCAAGCTCATACATCATTCATTTCCCCAGCAATGACTGTCATACCAATAGCAGTTTGCAAATACAGCCTGACTACTCTGGAGTGCCAGTTCTATTCAAGACATTTCATGAGATTATCAGACAAAAAAAAAGTGAGCAAATTCTAATCACTCAAATGTTATGAATTAGGAGAGAAAGACATTTGGTTACAACAAAGTTTTATGTTTTCCCTTTCACCTAAATTGTCTCAAAATACATGAATTCTGTGTCAAAATTTCTGTTCAAAGTTGAGACACAGTTGGTACCAGACAGCAAGAGAGAAAGGTCAGCTGCTCTCTGTAGAACAGGAACAGTTGTGTAATCTTCAACAGTTGCATGGCAAGGTGCATAGAGACTGCTCTCTACAACTTCCTTTCCCGCTTTGGCTAGCTCTGTACAGATCAATATACAGAAATGATGAGAAATAGTTTTTCTCAGAAATGAGAGAAATCATGCTGTGAGTAAATTTAGAAGCTACCACTTTATTTAAAATAACAAAATCCCCCAAATATTGGTAGGATTGTTCCAGGTCACAGTAGAACATGCAATGCCTTCTGTGCCAAACTGATGGGCTCTGTGAGCAAGCTCCCAAATCGCCTTCTTTTCATGCCACAGGCAGAGAACAGACTTGGCAAGGCGATCTCAATCTCTGCAAAATGCAGTGCTGCTCCCACACTCACCTTATGATGTTGTTTTTTGCTAGGTCTACTAGGTGGGGTGAACTCTGTTCACCCACATTTACAATATATGTAGCTTGAGCTCTTAAATCCTCAGAATGCTATGAGGAAAGGTAAAATCTTTTGTCTGTGTTGCCATAGAACAGGAGCTCTTCCAAGCCTAGCAAGGAGCTTTGTCTCTGGCACAATCAGAAATTCAACTACTAGATTAAGCATGAGGCCAAATGAAGCTACACCAACCAAGCAACAAATATTGCCAGCCCTTTCTCACTCTGCCTCGCCAACAAATGTGAACCTGTGACAACTGTGTCTATGTGGCCACACAAGGATGCAGAGGCCAGATCACAGTAGACTAAGAGGGCCTCCTTCTCCCTGTCCTGCAACACAAGGAAACACAAGAAAAGGTGAAAAACACAGGAAGGGAGGAGAGGAACAGCAGTATTCACAGGATGAATGCAAAGAGAAGGTACTGAGTCATTTTCTCTCCAGCTTTTCTCCAAACCCACTCAAGTGAGCACATGTAGATATGACTCAAGGCCTGGAAACCCAGACAGTTATCCAATATAAGGAGCAACCTGCTGTTTCACCGTCACCACAATTTTACCTAGTGGAGAGGCAAAGAACCCTTATGAGCTCTGAATTCAAACCTTCCTTCCTTGCTGAAGGAAGAAAAGCTGTAGGTTTTTGGCATCTTCACCTGCACGGGGCAGGGGAAGCCCCTGGGGCACAGGAGCTCCCCGAACCAATAAGACGCCAGGTTGAGGCAAGAGAGCTGCCTGAGGGAGAAGGAGCCCTTTCTGATGGGATCCTAAGGAAAAAGGCTTTCTGTCTGTCACTCTGGAGAAACACCAGTGCTTCCGTATTTCTAGACTTCTTTCACCCTTAGCAAATGGCTGGCAGTAAACACATGTGGAATCTGCAATGTATGAGGAATGTAAGTCAAAATAGTGCTTA
Organism: Tinamus guttatus; assembly: GCF_000705375.1. The sequence continues at coordinate 14,322 of NW_010584014.1, read as the reverse complement.
ATGAAAGGCTTCTCTAAATCACCCTGGACTAACAGTCAAACAATCTGCTACAGTATCCTTACACTGGAGTGTGGAAAAGATGTAATTGTCCCATAATCACTCATAATGTGGTCTGGCTTCCTTCACTGACAACAGGCAATAATCCCCATTTGTTTCAGCCTGTGAGTGACATAATCAAGGACACCCATCAGCAGACATGTATGTAGTCACACTCCTATGGGGACTACTGGGGCCTGAAGGCTCCTGCACAGTTAGTGGCATCATTAGGAAAACAAACAAACAAACAAAAACTTTCTTGGATTCCTGGGTAATTTAGCTAAGTGGGTAACTTGGCTGACTTTATCATTTGGTACACTCTCAGGGAATTCTATATGCATTTTACATTTTGTTTGCTTGCTTTAGTTGTGACATTACATAAATCAGCACCCAGCAGCATGGTATTTTTACTTCATACCCCAGATATCAGAATTGCAAAAGTTCCAAGGTAGAGCCATAACCCATTCAAAGGCAGGCCACAAAGACAAACACGATGGCCTTAATAAATTCTTGGAGAGATGAACTCTGGCATTCTCTTCTTTTTATGTTGGTTTAAAATGAGTATCACACAGGGCATTCTCTCCTTTAGAAAAGAAAGATTACCAGTATAAAGGAAGTGATAAATACTCACTTCTCTGTCTTTAGTCAGCAAGCAACCACTTTGAATATTCCACATCACCCACTTCTTTAATTTCCTACAAAAAAAAAAAACTTATTGAAAGGAGGAATACAAATATCCTCACAGCTTCTGTTTATGGCAGTCCTTATCAGAGATAGAAGACAGATACATATGTAAATGATGGGACCTCCAAGCAGGAACTTTCTTAGAATGTCTTGACCTCAAGCTCTTGCTGAACTCACACTATATCATTTACAGATCTGCAACAGATCCATCTTTGTAAGACACCAAATTTGCAGTTCAAGTCTTCCTGCACAAACAGATGGTTTTCCTGCATAAAAGTCTGTGAACTGAGAGCCAAAACTTGGTCCAGTGAGAGAACGGAAAGTAAAGATGAATTTGAAGCCAAAAGACTAGATTCGAAAGCCTTAAAATTAAAGTTTGGCCATGCAGGCCTCTATCAGCTAATTAAATAAAACTAAAATAAACTAGACATGAAATCACAGATAGGCATTTCCCCCCTCTAGCTTGGGATCCCATGGCAGCCTCTTTAATTTATTTCAACTGCAGCTTCATTAAGGAAAGTATCTCCTTGATATATTTACCAGCGTATCAACAGCAGAGCTGGTAAGGGCTTCAAAAAATATAATTGTAGATAATTTGGCAATGTCCCTTTAATGTGTTCTGGAACTAATGCTAGAATCACTGCACATGAGTAGAAAACACAGGCTGCCCTGGAAGCCTTTTTTTTTTTTTTAATGTGATCACAGATATAAGCAAAGGTTAAGGTAGCTGCAATTTCCCTAGGAAACACCACAGATAATATTGCTCATGATTCAGGTAACAGCCATCCTCTGTCCTTGACTAAGTTCCTCTTTCTTGAGGGGATGAAGAACACAGTGGACTGGCAGTCACCTATTTTGGGATTCTCACAGGCTCCATGTGGACTGTGATTCCTGGATGATCATCAAACCTTGAACAAACCATTAGCTGGGGGTAAGAGGCATGTGAGCACATGTGTGTGCACCTTCAGCTTTCTCCTGTCAAACAGGGGGAAAAAATCTTACTTCTTTCTCAGTTGAGAGTGCTGGAATGATAGATCCATAAAAGTTTATGGCGCATTTGGACATGATGATGCAGGAGCATCATCCCTGAAAAATAAAGGGAGGCAATTTTTCACTCCTTGTGAAACAAGACATCAGTAACTGAAATAGGAGGAAGGGATTTTTCTGTGACAGACAACATGGTTGAATGTTGGCTTCTAATTGTAGGCTTTAAAGCATGCATTATTTTCTTGTAAAAGCAAAAATTCAGTAACAAGGGGTAATAACGATGACTAGTCCAGACTGAAGCAGAGCTGTTCAAACCACCGCAGGGCGCCTCTGCCAACACTGGCCAGAGAATGCCTTTGGATTCCCACCTTTCTTTCCCTCCATGCTTTGCTTCTGCCATGCTCATCCATCCTAATTTCAGCAAACCTGCTATTCCAGTTATTTTTCCTGTTCTCGCCAGCTCTGCCGTGGCACCTCCATCTTAGGGGCTGGCAGGCCCTGTTGTTCCAGTCTGGGCCCCCCAGGCCCTCAGGCCTGATCAGTGGCCCCTGGTCCAGCTGTCTGAAACCCACTTTTTATTACTAATGGCTTTACAGCAGACAATGAACAAAACAATTTTTCTGGCTTTCCTTACGTCATTCCAGGAACCCACCCAACATATTTGATGGTCAAAGCCATCAAAAGCTGTCAAAGAACTACTGTTTCTTGTCTTTGGGCAAATATTCTCTTTGGCTAAAGACTCAGAGCAATAAGAAGACCCTTTGGCATTTAGTAGTTTAAAGTTTATTGTCAGACAGTCTTTCAAAAGAGGCATTTAGTCTGTCTGGATAGCAGCTCTCATAAGACAGGGACTGTGAAAGCTAGATTTTAACTTTCCTCAAATATTATGTTTTGACTCTACGTTTCGTCTGGATTCTGTTCACTTTACTAGAGCTCCTGTTGTTTTTTTTTTGTGCCTGAGCTCATCTTCCCACCTGCCTGCAAAACTGGGGAGAGCACTACTAGGATGTCAAGCCCTGCTGTGATGAAAGCCGGATATTTCTCTGGGGATCCAAATGAAGTCAGTAGTAGGGTAAGATGTCCAAACTTACCCAGGAGGCATGAAGGACCTACAAATTATACTCCCAAAGAGGAAGCTAAGCAATATGCTAACCTTATAAATGGACTAATTCACTGTGAGGTTCGTATTGATAAGAACATTGAGAAAAATATAGTAAGACCAAAACCACCCTCTCATATTTAGATTCCCACCAAAAACCCCCAAATCCTAGAGAGAGAGACATTCAGAGAGCCACTAAGTGAGGCAAAAGCAAAAGTACTAGACTGTATTCGACAGTCTTTCTGTTGAGGTAAAAAGAAAACAAAAATATAGATCAACATCTGATGCTGGTGATAGTGCATAGGAAGATATTTGTCCAAGGTTGAGACAATCATCGGGATTTGCAGTGATCTCTATCTGGCAGATCTTTGTAAAGCCAGAGACGTTTTTTACTGATGGCACACACAATCAATTCCCATTCATCTAAGAGGTAAACAAAACCCACAATTCAATTCAATTCCCACAGTTAAATAATCAAAGAAGTATTCACAGAAGCAATTTTTGTGGAACAATTAATGTGATTAAAACTAAGAAGAGTCCAGAAAATGAAAGAAAGCAGGGACGCTGGCTGACATTGCACAATCTGTCACAAGGAGACCAGACAGAAGACCTCCCCAATGTTATACGTGTGCTGCTCAGTGATGGCATGTCTACTTTCAGAGGACAGAGACCAAAGATACCCTCAGGCACTGCTGTAAAAGCTCTCACCTTAACCCATCACATGGATTCCTTTGCAATCAGCCTAACATTGTTCTGCAGGTTGAAAACATCATGTAAAACCTTTGATCCGTCCTTTCCCCACCTAAGGGCAGCAGACAAATCAGATGGCTTCTCCTGATAGCAGACAGGAATTTTTTGTTTCTTTCAAGACAATCAGAAGTTCATTACTAGAGTTGTCCAAATTAAAGTTCCAGTTTGATCACCTCCATTTCCCCTCTCCCAGTAATTTTTGGATCATACAGCAAGTGGTAATTTGAAGTGGTAGTTTAATTGCTAAATTATATTTAGCTAAATTTGGCCTTGGAAACTAATTTTGAAATGAAAATTTTTCTTATTTAGCCATTCAAGTTATGTTTTGACTTTTTCAAATCGTTTCAAGTTTTTCAGCTAGGCTTTTCTTTTCTTTTCTTTTCTTTTCTTTTCTTTTCTTTTCTTTTCTTTTCTTTTCAACAAATAATCACCAAAAATATTCATTTTCTTGATTGTTGCTCATTTTCTGATGACAGACTGAGGATTTGGTTCATTGTCACTGTCAGTTAAATACAAAAGCATCTAACAAATGACAAGTAACAGTTCATCATTATGCTGAAATTCTCTTACAGAAGCACTGCTAGAACTATGGTTGGAGCTAATCGTTAATACTATGGATGATGTGTAAATGGCCTGATAAGGAATCTGCTGAAACAGCATTGGGAATCCTTGCACGTGCTGTTAACAAGGATATGGAAGTATTCCAGGAGCTCTCAAAAAATGGAAACAAAGACTCAAAACCAAACCGAAATCAGGTTGAGGAACTCCAGATCTTTTCTGGGAGACAGAACCCAAAGGAGTGAGGAGAGGGACAAAGGGACATGAAAGAACAGCTAAACCTTTCAATCCACCAGGTATATTCTTGGGTGTGCGAAAACAGCTTTTAAGAGCACTTTGCCTTATCTAAACTTGTCTTTTATAACAATGTCTTCTACACAAGGACTTGAAATCTATGCCAGCTACCTAGGAAACCCTCAGAAGCTGCCAGGGCTCCAATAATAGTTTTAACCAACTTTACTTTAAGTAAAGACTGACATGAATTCCCCTCAATTTATTCACTCCCCATCACTCCATTACCAAAGAGCTATGGGCAATTTGGAAGGAATTCAAAGACCATCAAATGTGGTTGTTGGAACAGAAGAGGTGAATTATAAAAAAGACTAAAGGTCTGAAAGCTTTAAGCCAGACTAGAACAAAACTCTGTGAGGACTGATTTATATCAAAAAACTCTCTATCTGATCAATAAAGACACCAAAGAAAATGCTAATTCTGTGTGATAGCATTTCACAGCAGCAGGAACTAGCGCAAAAGAAACTAAGAAGCATCAAAACAGAAACATTGCAGGAAGCAGATATACTGGTCAGAAGATTTAGATTCAGAATAAATGAACCACAGCTGAACGGAAACCAGAATTCCTGTTCCAAATAGAAGTATCCATAATACTGAAATGGTACACAAAACAGACATTCCTGAGAAATGATATTGAACAGTTGTTTTTAAAATAATATATTCTTGGTCCAGACATTATCATTAACCCCAAATTACATATGCAATAGCATGTCATTTAATTGCATAATGCCAAGACAAAACAATTTGTTCTGGGTTGTAAACATACCATTGATCCAATTGGTTGGTTCTGATAAGGCCAGATGTTTTTAAAACTTTTAAGACTTTTAATGATTCGCCATGATGTGGGTATGATACATAATCTCCATAAGCTGTGTGAATGTATATGTTTTTATTAAACATGTATTATTTCTTCTTATTTTTTCCTATAGTAAGTTAGCAGTGACTTGATATAAAAAACAATATATATATATTTTGCAACCAAGTCTTGAAAGTATAAACTATATTTTGGGGAGCTGTTTACAATGAAATACTCCAACAAGAACCTATTTATTTTTTATGATAGTTTATTTCATAATAATGATGTAATGTATGCCTAAATGATATAGTATTGAGCAAAGTGTAAAAGATGGCTATAGAAGTGTTGTAACTTCTATACATCAACTGTTTTAGTTTTGTATATAGATATTTTAAAGTGAATTCCCTTATGCAACAGAAACTAAAATGTTTTATTTTATTGTTATATCTATAAAGTCTTTTATTTTTTATGCACACAAGTTTCTCCAACATAGGCTCTCAGGCACAACTCCAAGTTTTGCAATTTTTGGAGGGGAATAATACTATTCTTGCTGACAGATTTCCTTCAGATAAGACACTTTCCAGACATTTATTGACATTGTATTATTATTTTTGCCCACCTATCAAATCTTTCTCACTTTTGCAAAGTATCTAGTGTCCCTACTGTCTTCTAGAAACAGGAACGTGGACAGGATAACTTGAGTTTTGACAAAATTCCCTGCATGCTTTTCTTCTACTCATATGAAGGCACCTCTTCATTGTGAAGCTCTAGCATGATTCATAAAGATTCAAAGGCAATTTCTGTGGCACTTTTTCTGTTGGAGGTACCAGCTCTATTACATCCAGTAACACCATGTCCTATTCTTCCAATTTGTGGGAAAATTAGGTACATTTTTGATTAATGAGAACAGGAATACTGGCAATCCCTCCCCCACTGAATACCGCACTTGGGGAAACAAACAAATATTGAGTATAAATCACAGTCACAAACTAAGTCAATGGTTAGGATTTTCATAACTAGCAATAGTATTAATGTATGTGCGCACACATCCTTGTTCTGCTACGCTATTTGCCAGCTCTAACATTTACAACCATGTTCATGATCAGAACAGCAATCTCCCCTGTCATTGCTAGTGTTAGTATATGGAGAAGGCAGCATGTACCAATCTGTCTCATGAATCATTGAGTATATCCAGCATAAAATGAGCACCATCCTTCTTGGTAGCCCAGTTGCTTTACCCTTTCCTGATCACAGGAGTTAATCAGTTACTCAGGAGGATGTAGTAACTTCCCAATAGGTTCTTCAAAGATGCTAAGGATACTCATGTTTCTAACTTGCTGTTAAAACTCATTGTTTTACTATCTATCTCTGATCCCTCCTTTTGTTCCTTGACTGTTTTTCACTATGGACAGTCCTGTTAGTAATTCCGTATATAAACCTGGCATTATCTTGTGCTTTGTCAGAGATAATTATTTGACTTTTATACATTTTTTTCTCTCAATTTTAAGGCAAGTAAATTACACACAAGTTCCATTCAGTGGTGTCTTTTTGGTATGTTTTGGCATACCAAGGCATCTTGGAATCAAAGACATCTTCTTTGCCCCTGCGTTGAGTGAGAAGTCTGGGGATCCTTTATAGGATTGCAGATCAGAGCTGCACAACTTTGCTTCAGCACAAGGTAGATTTTCATCTCTGTGAAACCCAAATACGAAGGAAGGTACTTAGCATTGCTTAGTGAAAACATTTGCATGCACGGAGGACACAGTCTCTACAGTAGTGTCTGCTCAATCTTGGTTCTTTCATGGTGACATGTGCTACCCTTCATTTTACTATCTGGTGGTCAGGGCACTTCAGCCACAAGTTGCCAGTACAAAAAGAGAAAAAGTAAAATTCCCCTATGCTGCCCCCTGCGGGGCAGTGAAACTTTCTCTCTGGTCTTAGTCAATAGCCTAAAATAGTGTGTCATTATGAACTTTCATCTGCTAAAATTAAGAGTAATCCCCATCAATGCAATTCAAATTTCCATGAAACTCCTACCTTTGACTGGGTTTGATATGGTGACAAACAGGTAGAAAGCTTTCTGCTCCTCTACTGATCTTTGAATCATTCACCAACTACCACGCATAGTTTCTAATGCTAGATCATTGTAAAATACCTTATTTGCTATGGAAAGATGCAGTAGAAGTGGAAGTTATTATTCTCAGATTTTAAACTTACTGTGAGGGTATCTGAACACTTGCATGGTCTAGAGGCAGAATCTGTATTGTTTGTAATTCAGTTTCCTTCTCCATGAATGGAAAATTGACTCAGACTCAAAACAAAAGTGTACCAGACTACTCGTCAGGTACAGTATATTGAGCAAATGGTTCACCAGGCAGTGCTTTGATACTCTGAAAGGCTTTCAGTGGCTGAAGTTTATTATCTACAAACATGTTTTGTTGTGTCTGCTCACTGCTTCCTACGTCTACTTCCTGGAGCAGTGAGTTCCATTAATCAGTGGACATGTTAATCATTTCCAAAATAAGTAAATGATACTTATGCTGCTATGTCTTTCTTCTCCTCTCTGCCTTCTGTTCACAAAGTCTGCCTGGCCTGCTAGAAATTATGGAATCCCAATAACATCAAGAAACACAAAGGAAGGAACAAAAAATCTGCTTCTGTTCCCTTAAGCAGAGATCATGAAGGATGTTTTCTCTAGGCTAAGAAGGGGAAATACAGACCTCACTAAGCACTGCCCTATTATATGTTCCAAAATATGATAATACAGTCACAGCCTTGTGTGCTGTCTGTGACATACAGCAAAAAGACACCAAAACATCTACCAACTGAAATCCCACCAATATAATACTCTGGGAAGCCATCCAGGAACAAGCGCATCCCAGGTGGTATCAGCCGAACACTGAACACTTGAGGAAAGCTTTAAGCAAGAAACAAAAAAAGTGCACGGCAGCAGAAATATGAGGCTGATCCAGGTATAGGGAGCAGCATGAATGATACTATGAAGACAAGAGATGCTATAGATCACAGGGACGGCGGGGGATGCCCAGAGGCTAAAGTGACTGTTAGGCTACAAAAAAAGAGTTTGCTTCCTGCTCGGATTCCCATTGGCTAGGCAAGTTTTTCAGCCCTCGCAGAGCAGGCTCTGCTGGTATATTTAGCGTCAGTGCTCCTGCACTAGCAGAGACGACAAGCACTGATCCTCTGTCACAGCTGGAGAATGGATCTGAAGACGTTCCTCATCTTCACTGCATTTCTGCTACACGCCACGCTGGGCTTCCCTATCCAGGTGAGAGCAGTTCCATGAAATCAGGCTCTTTTCTCTATTTGATCTGTCTTTCCTGGAAAGCAGCTGTGGTGTCCCAATTTAATTTTAATTTCCTACAAGACAAATATTAGCAATATAATGCCATGTGCCATAACGCCAGTTTAATAAGTTAGTGCCTCTCTTCGGCCTGATTTTACTGTTATTGCTTCTGCATTTAAGACTTATGGAAAATAATACCTTATACCTATTGATTTTTTCAGGAGAACTATGAGAATAGCACAACAAGTAAGTAGCATTAATACTATATTTTAAAAACAACCAGTAATTGCTGACTGTGAATCAAATTAATTATGTGCATAAATATTAAGAACAACTACAGATATTTGATTGCCAGGAATAATTATGCCATGAAAGTGTACGTATTATAGGTTTAGTGAAATTGTGGCTTTCTGCTTGCAATTTCTAACACACCAGCTGCTTACTGAGACATTTATTTTCTAGAGTTTTATTAAATGCCCAGTTTCCAAAGTCTTTACTGAACAAACATATCTTCTGAAAGAAGGAGAAATTAAGAGATATTAAAAGCAGTGCTTCAGTTTTCAGTGGAGGATAGAAAAAACCTACGTTGGTAGGATTGAAAGTATCATAACAGTGGTGCCCAGAAGGAAGGGGCTGCCTGAGGGGACATAAGACATTAAGAAGGAAGCTCTCTGTTACTAAGGTTCAGAGAAGTAGAGGTGGTGTAGACAGAGATGGAGAGATTACCATGTAGTAGCTCCCGAAGTGAACGAAGAGCTGGTGAGTGGTGGGGCATTCTTCATGCAGTCACACATAATGGTGCTGCTGGCTGCTGCGAGCCCTATAACTGATACGCGGGGCTGGGAAAGAAGCTGGAGGACAGAGGGCTGAAAGCAGAGCTGCAGCAGTTAAAGCAGCTGCACATAATCAATGTTATACTCTTTGTGATAGATAGACAAAATTTTGGCAGGCCAATTTAAGTGATGTAGAGAAAGATGAGATATCTGAGTCAAAGTTGTGCATTTAAGGATCCCTCCATCCATAATGCTGGGATGTAGAATGTTGAAATGAAGCTTTGCTCTCACTCTGTCACAAAATGTAGAAAAATGTGAAAGTTGTTCAAAGGCAATGAAAGATACAGAATTAAATTTCGTCAATAGATGTTACATAAATATAAAATATCATGTTAATGTGTGAGTGACTTTAGTTCAGAGTATGTGAAGGCACTGACTCTCAGGCTTTTTGAAGGAGGCCATGTTCTTGACTTGTTACTGGACTGAATGTAGATGTGTTTCATACCTTTTGGCCATGGTTTGTCAGATTTAGATGTGCTTGTACAGGTTGAAAAATCAAATTTTATTAAGACATTTTGACTTCCAATAGTGTGCGGGTGTTACCAAAAGACTTTGCTACTCATTTGCTCCCTTGTGCCAGTTGTTACAACTGTAACTGTGAAAGGAATATCTGGTATCACAGAAAGATTTGCAATGTGCTGGGGCAGAAAATGATTAGAAAAGTCAAAAAGAGCAACTGAACAGTTTTCTCACAACATAAAACAGAGGAGGTCTTTGAAGAAGGTCAATGGAAATAAATCTAGGTAGACCTTAACTACAGCAAGAATCTGTCAGGTCAGCAATAAAGTACTGTGAAGGGGAAAAGGCGTTGGGATTTGGTTGACATTTTCAGAACAAGCAAGGGACTAATGAAAACTGATGAGACCTTCTTTTGTGCTGTCTTTTATGATATGGAAGCAAAGGGAAGCTTCGACATTACTGCTTAGTAGATTTAAAGCCAACACAGTGGCATAATCCCTTGAGTTCAGAGTTGTAGTTGCTCGAACCCCAGTTTGCAGGATTAGTGAGATAAACATATATAATGAATTTGAATTGATCCTTTTTATTATTATTATTAATCATTGTTGTGCCTTTTGAGACATTTTCAGTATTTACAGTGCAAGGAAAATTTGATCTGTATTTTAAAAAATGTATCATGCCATAAGTGCACAGAATTAGGCCCATGGCTGATGCTTTCTATTATGTCTCACACGAGCTTTACAAAAGTGTCAGGAGGCTCCAATTTTCTAGAAAGCTCAAGCCTAATTTTCACTGACTTGACCAATCAATAATCTTTCCTCTTGTGTGCATGGATTCTGAATTCAGTCCAACTATTTCAAAAATATGCTTCCCTGCAGAAATTTTTAGATGGCATGGACCTCTCTGATGCAGCTGCTGGGAACTGATTTAACTTTTCTGTAATGAACTGTCATGACAATGGAGTTTCATTGTCATGTAACTGAAATAAGAGTCTGTAAAGGCAGTTTTAAAGCCTCTTTGGCTCAATACAAACAACAAGAAATAAAATGCTTAAATTTTGACATGGAAGATTGCACTTACAAACTGACAAACTTGAATGAACTTTACTCTTCGGCGCTGTGAAACCAGAGATGACTGTTGAGCTGGTTAGCCTGCATGTGTGCCTGTGCAATCCAGGAACAAAGCAAATTTTTGTCCCTAAATTCTTTCCACACTACAACTGATAAAATGCTTTGCTGATTCTAAGATGGTAAATAACCAGGATTCTGTCCTTGCACACAAACTACCAGAAATTCTGATAACTGTTGATCTAAGTATGAATTCAATTTCTGTACCTAGTTAGCATGCCCTGCTCCCTCTTCAAGCAAGGGGCCCTACCAAAGGCATCCCCGTGGCTGAGGAGGCCTGAATTGCTGAATAGTGTGAAGCTGTATTTCAGAATCTAATCTGCCTCTTTTGCTTGTCTTTTTCTTCCTTGCTTTCTGCAGCAACAGAACCTACTGAGGTAAGGACAGCTCAAGTCAGCTGTTTCGTTCACTTGGGGTCCTGGTTGCTTGGGGTCTTAGCATTGTGAAAAGTGAGGTTGGGGCCCATCTACTTTGCCCTTAGCTCCATTACTGAAGAAAGTTTCTCTCACCTTTAGTTCCCAGACTAAAGGTGTAAGAGTATGCAATTTCCATTATTATTTCTTTTATTGTCCCATATTGTACAGTCTGGGAAGATTTTGTCTTGTCTGGAGTCGTATAGAAAAGTTTAAACTCTTAGCTTTATGAAAGGCAAGAGCAGAATGACAATCTATTTTGTTATATGCATGACCCCCACAAATGGGCATCCCTGTAACCTCCATTTCCCTGTATGGTGGTACATGATCCAGCTGTATGCTGAGGTGATACTGGGGGGATTTCATTGGCTATTTCAGCAGCCTTGTATTCATACCAGGGACATAAACACAGCTAGAAGACTGAAACCTAGATCATGCTTCAAACTGCATTTCCTGAGTCATCTGTACTGACTTCCTTTAGAATATCCTTATTTGCCAACAGTTTTCAAAGAAAAGTATAAGCTAAACCATAGTATTTTTTAAATTTTTTTATTCATGTTAAAGCAAACAAGAGCTTAGGTCTGTAATGATTAAGGATACTTAACCATGGAAGCCTGGACACTTATGATCCCATCATACCCTCTTTGCATGTTATATTATTTGATATTTATATTATAACACAAATTACTGTATTATAATAATGCATCCTCCTTGCAGGTTACTGTAACTACAGAAGAGGATATCTATGGTATGTATGATTCCAACTAAATTTAAGTATTTGCCCTTATTTAAGTCACTTCAAGACCCGTGGCATAATATTTGGATTCATGGATTCAACTGAGTTCTACTTTGTGTAAGGCCTCAGAGTACCTGATGCTGGGATTAACTGGCTCATGGAGCTCTGGTTTCGTTGGTTTCAATGGTTTTCAAAGGGTCATGGCATCCAGCGTTAAGCACCAGGACAACTATCTGTCTGTTTTTACTCCAGGTGTCTTATGTTGGGGGTTCAAGCATGCAGAAGGGAAGCTGTTGCTATCTCAGGGTATGGAGGGTTCCTAGAGACAAAAAGAAATTGCCACCTAGCCTCTTGAGACAGAAGAACAAGACCTGTAATAGCCAAATGTCCAGCCCTAAAAATGCAGTGATTAAAAATGAGAGAGGGTGAGGAAGAGAAAGGCTTTGGGGACTAGATTAATGCCAAAATATCACAGCTGTTGGCAGGTTCACAAGACTGCTCCTGAGTAAGCACATACATGACTTAAATGTCATGCCAACCCATAAATATGTTGTGCATGTTTCATGTGTACCATTGTAATCAAGACCAGATTTAAGGGGATCCCTGGAAGCTCATCTGGGTTAAAAATTTTGAATTTCTATTTTCTTTGGAATGAGAAAGTGACATTCTTCCATCTCTGTGCAGAATCCCATCCAACTGCAGAGACAGACTCCGAGGAAGAAGTTATTTTTAACAGAATTCTGAAAGTTAACAAAGGTAACATCACCAAAGCCCTGCTTATTCTGCCTCTTATCTTTTATTGCTTCTTGGTGGGAGGACCAATTTCTTCCTACAGGCTATAAAAATATTTTCTTTAATGCATCTACACATAAAATCCACTCAAAGACAGGCCACAGGAACTATTTCATCTAGGCGGTTTACTGAAGCCCCAGGGCATCTCAGATTTATTGTGTTGATACTGAAGATGAACCTGTATCTGGAAGAAGCTGAATTAGGCAGGCAGCTTCTTCAGCTTTAATTCAGCAGTCTTAGTACTTCTTTGGCTTCAAAGTACTTCTTTGGCTTCAAAAAGAGACTATGGAATATTTGTATGTTTATTATTTAATTGCCTTTTTTTTTTTCCTTGAATGCAAGTAGCCACTGGAGCAGTCATCACATGGCATTTTAATGTGGACTCCTAAATTTAAGCTATCATTAATACCAAGCTTCCAGTTTCAGACCTCTCCTTGGCCTGTCCTTGAATCTTACAAATATTTTGGTCCCTTTCTATCAACTTGTCTTGTCACCTTTTCTCTTCAGCAGTAACAGAATTTGCTTTCCTCCTGTTAGTAGAAACAGACACCAAATATTCCAACAGTTTTCTATAGATCCCCTTTTAATTATGTACCTCTGCACTCTTGCCTCTTGATTTTCCTTATTGTCATCTCCCATCTTTGATCAACACCCCTCCTGAGCAGATATTCAATGGCATTCACTCAGTGTTGCACGAGGAATGAAGAAGCTCAACCAATATACAGCATCTCATTCTCCTGCACCTGCTTTCAGCCCTTGTCTGTCTTGCCTAAACCCTACCTAAAAGAGGTGGAGATGGAGCCTCCCACTTTTCTCTGATCTTAGGATGCAGCAGTGAAGAAGGTAGGGGAGCAATATCCATTTAACCCAATAGACTGTTTCTGGCTCTGACCAGCAGCAGATGCTTAGGCAAAAATATAAAAACAGGACAAATAGAGGTGACAAATTGGCATATCCATGGCTTAGGCACATCTGCACTTTTCTTTCTTACACAGACAGCTCTCAGCTCTTGCAGGAAGGTGACATAGTTCCACAAAGGAGCCGCAGTGCCATCAACTGTCGAAATCGCCATTGCAATTGGCCCCAGTCCAATGATGGGATTGTCCGTGTTCCTTATGTTTTGGATTCTACTTATGGTAGGTATACATTCTCATGATTTTTTATGATTATGATTTTTGTAAAGAATTTTTCCAGTAGCCTTAAGCTAGAAAGCTACTTCCAGTAGCTGCACAAACAGTTGATAAAAACTGTATTGCATAGGCAAATTGTTAATTACTAAGGTCTGAATAATATATTTTTTTAAAAAACATAAAGTTTCTTGGAGAGAAATGTATCCATAATGTTTTGGATGTGGTTTCTTGGAGGCAACAATGGTCCTTCCCTCTAATGGTATCTTCTAGAATATCTGCCTTTATGAGATTCACACCTATTGCATGTGGTTTGAATGGACTTTTTTT
>NW_010584013.1:202115-218529 GCF_000705375.1 Tinamus guttatus | reverse complement strand
TGCTCAGACAAGCCCAGGTAACCCTCAGGAGGAGAGGAAGGGTGTTTCATTCTGTAGGCATATTGGTGCCTGTATTACAGAAAGCAGAAAAACTAAACCCATGGCCTTTTCCATTTCCTTCTGCAATTTCAGGATTTCCTGCCATGCCCACTTCTCTTTCTCAAAATCCACATACAGAAGTCATCAGAAACACCAAGAACCTGATCTTGTTTAGTAGGCAGTTTATTTCAAAACCAAACATGGACCACAGAACAAGATACAAGAGCTGTTCATGTGCACTGGCATTGAGTCAGGCAATTTCAGCTGCCTTAAAGCAATAAGGGATTGATTAGAAAAGCTGTCTATCCCAAGCAGAAACATGTTTACACTGCTTCCAGACCATAAGAGAGAGTCTCATTCCATATCTGCCTAATTGGAGTTTCTGTTCTCAGGTTAAACATTGATAGCAGGCAGCAAACTGCCCAAGAGGCAAAGTGTTGCTGCAGAAGTGCAGTTTCTGCACTGAGAGGGTCACTCATCGGCATGGGCAAAGGTAAAAGGAGGAAGAACCATCGACTCAGGGCGTAGGGCTGTGTTTTCCTACGGGTTGGCCTTTGTCCCCAGCACTGGGCTCCCTATGATGCCTCCTAGGCAGCTCAACCGGCCCACGTGCAGCTCTTGCTCCAACCCCTTCCCAGGCAGTGGGGAGCCAGTACCACTGAGATGCCAGCAGGGACAGTGACAGGTGTGCCCTCCACATTGAGAAGTTCAGCACTGCCCAGCATTTCATCGTCCAAAGTACCTCATAACTATGTATTCTGTCCTCTGCAGCTTGAATTCATAAATCTATCTAGGTGCATTTTATATGTATGTAAAATATATACCATACATATATATGTACTATTTACGCACATTTTGCACATACATATTGTGTCCATCTTTCATTAGACGTTATCAAGGAGAATTTCTTGAAATGTAAAAAAAATTGCTTGCCCCCATTGGGAACTGATTTACAGCCAAGGGAATACATATTTATGGGTACTGGAGATTTTGGAAGTTTTATGTCGTTGGCTACTCTAAAGGCAAGGAAAAGAGAGGACCTCTTTTTTTAAACCTAATAACTATAGTAATAAATTCACATTTTAAATCTAGTTGAAAATAAGCTCTAGGCAGCCCCAATAGGCAAAACTGTAGTCAAGTGCAGAGAATACTAGAAAGGATATCTAGGGCGTCCTCCAATGTGTTGGGTAATATTTTAATCTAATCTCTGTAGGAAGTGGTCAGCTAGAAAAGGTTTGTGTTTTGTTATCAAATATTTCTGAATTTTAGTAGTAAATCAAGGGTTGTGGTTGCTCTCTGGTTTTCCTTATGTGTCAGTGCCTTTAAAGCAAGAAACAAATTCTTCATGAATAGCAGTCTGCTGTTCCTGATTAAATTGGCTTTCCTTTGCCTTTTGCTCCAGCTGATCTACAGTTGATCCAGTTTCCTAGGATGAATAGGGTAGGGTTGAAAATATTTGAGTGCAGCGTTTTATTAATAGAGTATCCTTGAATACTTCTGTTTTTGAGCAGCTTTTGAAGGTCTTTTTTTCTGTTGTTCTTTGCAGTTTTTGTACTGTTTTCCACACATTTTTAAATGTCATATGGTCTGTTAAATATAACTTCCTTCATTGTTCCTTTCATTTAGAAGGAATCTGTTTTGTATTTTTTTTCAGTTCCTCTTATCCGAATTTTAAAATATTTTGCAGATAGCCTTTTTATTTATTTACTTTTACTTCCATGCTGATAAATATTCAACAATTCACTCTTTCAGAATGATTATCCTCAGTTTTAGGTGTGTTTAAAGTACTTTAGAGATATGATATTAGGAGATACAGAATCACAGGAGAGTTGAGGTTGGAAAAGTCCTTTGAAGATCATCAACTCCACAGACCTACTCAAGCAGGGTGACCTAGAGCATGTTGCTCTGAAGCATGTCCAGATGACTTCTGAGGAACTTCAAGGCTGGAGACTCCACAGTGTTTCTAGACACTCTGGTCTAGTGTTTGGTCACCTTGACAATAAAAGTTTTTCCTTATGTTCAGACAGATCTCCGTGTGTTTCAGTTTGTGCCTGTTGCTTCTTTTCTTGTTAGTGAGCACTGAAAAGTGTCTAGCTCTGTCTTCTTTCCACCTTCCCTTCAGACATTTACAGTCACTGACAGGATCCTTCTGAACCTTCATTTCTACAGGTTGACCAATCCCAGAGCTCTCAATCTCTCCTCATATAAAAGACGCTCCAGTCCCTTAATCATCCTCGTAGCCCTTTGCTGAACTCACTCCAGTAGCTCTGTATCTCTTTTTTTCACTGGGGAGCCCAGCACACCAGGGCCAAGCAGAGGGGAAGCATCATCTTGCTCAGTCTTCTGGCAACACTGCCTACAGCAGCCCTCATGCATTCACCTTCTTTGCTGTGAGGGGTCATTGATAGCTCATGGTCAGCTTGGTGTCATCCAGGATCTCCAGGGCCTTCTTTGCTTTCCAGTTCATCAATACCAGCTTGTGCTGGTGCATGGGGGCCTTTCCTCCTCAGGAGCAGGACCCTGCACTTGCCTTTGTTGAACTCCATGAGGTTCTTCTATGCTCACCTATCCAGATGACTGCAGCCCTCTGCTGTTTCAAACTCTTTAATATTGTTTGAGAGCTAAAGGATCTGAAAGTCACAAGGCACATTTGTAAATATTAGGCTATAGGTCTGGCCTATACTATTAAGTTACTAATTTAAAATCTTCACGTCTGTTTCTAATCTTTGTGTTTCTATACCATTAGAATGTGACTTGTTTCTACTGCCTCAAGGTGTACAGTGTGTTTCATTACAGTTAAGTAATGTAAAATCCATACTTAACTATATGCAGAAGTATGGAAAGCTCAGGAGTCATTGTGATGGGCTTGGATAAGAATAATTCCTACCTCAAAAAGAATCCCATATGATAGAGGGTTAACCCTCTTCTGCAAATCTGGTGCTGCAATATATCACATCACTTAGCCTACTCAGCATTTTGGTTTCTTCAAAGACTTTAATTCGTTAAAGTCGTTTGAAATGTCCTCTCCTTCCTTTTTTTCTGTCATGCTACTAACACCAACTGTAGATCACCTGCTTCATCCTGCCTTAGCACTGACCTGGAAAACTGATCTGTAAAATAATTAAAGACAGCTGAAAAAAAATGAAAGTAAAACAGTGCTGTATCTGAAAACTCTAAAGGACACACAGTTTCATTTAACATGCAGACAGAACCCTTGTGTATAAAGAAATGGACCATGTTTTTCATGTATCTGTAGCTTTCATCACCCTCATAATCTTCCTTTCAATCATCAATTTTGAAAATGTCTCTTTCTGAATGATTAAATCCTTCCAATTCCATGAGGTACCAAGCAAACAAGAACATGCTAAATTTTAAATATTCAATAAATATTAATTATTCAATTCAAAATATTCAAATATTCAAGTCCATTATTCAAAGACTCCAAGATAAATGGGGGATTTTCGGTTTTGTTGTTTTAATATCTAAAGCTTTCCAACATGAGGTTTCCTGTTTATTTTCATGGTGTCTAATATTGAATGACGTTTTGCTTGCTGTCGATACAGGATGACCTCTGGATAAACTCTGGGTCTTGTAAGGCTGCCCTTTGTTTGCATCTCGATTTTGTGCTGGCTTTCACTTTACTAACAAGTGCCATTGCCTTCTATTCATCATATGTACACCATAAGAATACAAATATTTAATCTTGCTAAAAGCGGACTACAGCTGCCAAACTTTGTTGATCCACATAACAGTCTTATAAAACTGTGAACAGATAAAATATCAAATATATTCTGCAGTATACGAACTCCTGGTACTGATCCTTCTTGAAGTTTGGTAGGATCCATATGCCGACAGGTGCATAAATCCATTTTCTCCCCTGACACATGAAATGGTGGCCTCTGGTCAGCTGCAGCATGCAGTAATTAGGCCTTTGAAGTGGATCAGCTCGCTGTTAGGTCAATAGAATCTATGCCTGTAGGTTTGTAGGTTGTATTTCTTCCAGCTAGCCTGGATTATTTTTAAGCTAAATTTGCTTCTTCAAGCCTTTTTTTTTGATTTCTCAGGGGGATGGTGCAGAGCTCTTCCATGCAATTATCTGGATACTTCTCCCTTATGTCCAGATTCAGAGCATACCAGAGCATGAACTCTACACAAACTATACAATTGTGTGGGAGAGGACCATATTACTGGAAAGCTTCAGAGAAAAGCAGAAAATCTGTGCATCTCTGCATCTCTTCCACAATCCTTATTCAAGGATAGGAGCAGAAATATATTTACTAAATAAAAAAAGATTCTATGACTTTGAAAAGAAAAAAGTCTCTTCTTTGCAGTCAATGTGACAGCATTTCTTTCTGCTTTCATTAAGGTAGCAGCGGATTTGCTTGTTTCTGCTACCTGACTTACTATGTTCACATCATCTGCAGTATTCAGCTATTAACCAACCAATGGGAATTTTTACAAATCATTCAGTTTTACAGTTCTGCCCTTTTTTTTTTGTGTAGACTTTGAGTGTGCTGAGGATTTGGCGTTACACCAGTGTTTATATTTTTGCACACACTTAAATGCTATTGCCAATCCTTCCAAAAGATTTAAAGACTTTGTGTCTGGCACAGAAGAATTTCATATTTTTTTAATAGGATTTCACCTTTCCTAACAGATCCTTCTGTTAGACTTTTTCTGACAGTAACATTTGCCAGATTCAACTTCTAGACTTTGAGGTAAGACCTGAAAAAATAAAGTTAGTCAATGTCAGTGCTTAGCAAGTGCTACTTTTTCATCATGACCAATGAAAGAGATTTAATTAAACTACAGTTTATTACAAAGAGGGAAGAAAGGAGAGAAAGCAAGGCAAATATTAGTTAAAAAAGGCAAGGAGTAACGTTTTCTCCAAAATCACTAAAGGATAACATGATAATAGGATAACATGATAACATTCTTTGGACCAATAGGGTGCTTCTTCCTACAGCTTAGTCACATTTTGTTGTCCTCTCTATTTCTCACACCCAGGTATGCCTTCACACAACAGCCTCACAGTTTACTCTGCAACGATGAGCTGCTCCTGCCAGCTAACTCTTCATTAGTCATCTCCTCTATTTGCTGTTTATTTATTTCATCTCCTTTTCAGAAATACCCACAAAACCCACCCAGTGTTCTTGCCATTAAGGGAAGACTCCCTAAATAGATGTACCAGCACGCTTCCTTCCTTGCATGAAGTGGAGGCATCATACAAGCCACTGTATAGGATTACTCAAGACACAATCAGTTTTTCACAACATAGGTCACAACTTCTACATCCATCTCATAATTCTTCTATGTGGCTATTTCATAAAGTAGAAGAGCCTTCTCCCCTGCCCCCCAGATTAGTGTAGCATGAAACATATGCTTAACCTGATTAGGTCTGCTACTTAAGTGATTCTCTCCTCACTGAAAACCTACAGAGTACCCCACCCATCCCGCTTTCCACTCCTATGGTGCCCTTGGCCAAAAGGGTCAGACTTCTCCTCTTGCCTTGTGCATGATCCCAGCATACTGATGGTGCTGCACTAGGAAACCAACAGGCTGTGGGATGTCCTGCCTCTTCTGTGCAGGGACAGCTCCAAAACTATGAAGGGACATCGTCTCTGACCTAGCAGATCTTCTCAGGCATAGCAGCTTAAAGCCTCTCCAACATCCCTCCCCTCCCCACTTTGTACAAAGCACAGCCCAAAACCAAGGCGAGTCCACTTCCAAAATATAAAAGAGTCTATTTCTACTGACAGTCAATTGACCTATTTTATCAGATTTGTTATTACAGTCAATTGTTCTTTTGTTCTTTTTTTTTTTTTTTCTGAACAATTGCCTTTGTTAGTTTATCAGCCTCAGGATAGAGTTCCAGACAGAAGTAGAAGTCTACAAACCAGTTTGCAGAAATGAGTAAAAAAACAAGCACAGACTGGGTGAGAAGCCCTGCTTTGTATGAGAAAAGAACATATAACTTTTTCAATGGGAACTGTGTACATGGCCATTTCACACTGCACAGTCTCACCCCAGAATACAACAGAAGCATGAAAATGCACTAAGGTTTAACGTCAGCTTGGCATTTAATATATAATTGCATCCCACACCTATTTCAGAATGTCAGCACTTGACAAAGCAAGCAGCTCTACCAGCTGAATTCCCATGTACAAAAAGACGCTGGAAGTTAAATTGCCACTCTGGGAATTGCACCCACCAGCAGGTGAGATTTTGCAGTTGTCGGTCCAGCTCGCTGGAGCACTCAGGGCTTTCCCTTCTTATGTTGACCACATCCAGCAGGACTTCTCACAGAATTTCCTTCAGCTCCTTAAGATGCAAGGGATCCTGAGTACTTGAGACAGTCAAAGAAGCAACTATTTATTCAGCATTTCCTTTAGACAAAGCTGCCTACTGAACACTAGAAGGAGGAATCAATATCAACAGACAAGTATAAAAAGCGGCACAAAAGTGTTGGACAGTTAGACATATTTACTTTTCTTGCTTAAATATATACATGTAGAGAATAGTCATGACAGGTTTTGACCCAAGTAATATGAAAGTTGTATGTTTAGGGTAAGACATTGATAAAAGCTCATGGAATGTATTTTAAAATGTTTTTGATACAGATGTCTGTAAAACTGGAAAAGGTGGTCTGGAAAAGGTGTATTGGGAATGGTTGTTAATTGTTCCTCATAAAATAAGAACTGAGAGGCACCCAATGAAATTCTGACAAGCAGGCTAAAGCACATTTTCATGCAATTAAATATGTGTCAAATGCAGCCAACTAATCTTTGAAACTGTCACTTGTGGACACTGGAAGTATAAGTTAGTTCAAAAGAATCAGGAAGTCTAGACCTAGAGACCTAGACTTTAGAAGACTTTAAAAGCTGGAAGATTACAGGGGGATAGATGCTTGACTTTTAATACTGTTTTCCTTAAACAGAGAGAATGAAGTAGATGCTTGGTTTGAATAGATTCTGGAGGTTCTCACATTGTCCTCATTTAGATATTTTGGTTTTGTCTCTGGCATCTTACGCCATACACCTTAGGAAGTGCTCTTTTAGGTCTCAGTACCTGGCTGGAAGGAAGTATTGGTGCTCAGAAAGGGTCTTGCAGAGACACACATCGTGATTTAGGAGAACTCTGTTCATGTCCAAGCTATGTCCAAGACTCCCTGCCTGGTGTGGAAAAAGCGTCATTTGTGCTCCATTTCCAAATTCCTGTTAAATGGCAATGAGATTCTTTTCCCTTTCTCTTTCTTACCTAATTTTGACTACAAAAATTTGTGGGGAAAGTTTATGGAGCCTCTACAGTCTATTTTGATACAACTAATTTTAGGAGAAATTGGGCACTAAAAGGAAGCACTCTAGTTTCCTGTTCTAACAGAACAAAGGTAGGGAGGGAATAGTACCATGGGGTCTCACATTTTATTAAATCAGTGTTTCTCTCTCAGCATATCTGGAGATGCTGCTAATCTGTAGAGTGCCATATCCAATCAGTTTGGGCAGTCTAAGGCCAAAATGAACTCACTGGCAACATCTAGCGTCACAGAGAACTCACCCATCAGCACAGATCACAGATATTTTCATCTAACATTCTGTTTGGCATTCTGATCATCAGCTGCCTGAGAATAAATATCACGCACAGGAGCAAGTGTTTACTTTGTGCTTCCAAAGAATGCTGGTTTTCTGAAGGTACTGAATTGCCTGGAAAGACATTCCCCTTGCACCCTGCCAACTGGTCTCACCTGCCCTGGCCAGTGTGCTGAATCCAGCGGTGGGAGCTCATGGAGGCAACTGCTCCAGGTTTTGTCAGGAAGCCCAGGTTATTCACACCCAACCTAGCAGATTTAGATGCTTCAGCCATTGTTTCAAGTTTATGATAAAAGCTTCTGTGTAAAGATCATTTAACTCTGAAAATTGCAGTGACGATTAGGAGGCAGCTACATAGTGGTGCTCATATTGCCATAATATAAAATCTCTTTTGCCAAAGAGATGACATTGGCTTGTCTCCAGATGTTTTTTTGTACTAATAGTGTTTAATTCCCTATAATACAATCTCTTTCCATGGTGAAGTGGTTGAGTGATGGAAGAGAGAACAAATTCAAGCTGTGTTTTTTTCAAGAAGGGAGGGAGGGAGGGAAGGAGGGAGACTGCTAAAAAGCTGGAAGATTACAGGGGGATAGATGCTTGACTTTTAATACTGTTTTCCTTAAACAGAGAGAATGAAGTAGATGCTTGGTTTGAATAGATTCTGGAGGTTCTCACATTGTCCTCATTTAGATATTTTGGTTTTGTCTCTGGCATCTTACGCCATACACCTTAGGAAGTGCTCTTTTAGGTCTCAGTACCTGGCTGGAAGGAAGTATTGGTGCTCAGAAAGGGTCTTGCAGAGACACACATCGTGATTTAGGAGAACTCTGTTCATGTCCAAGCTATGTCCAAGACTCCCTGCCTGGTGTGGAAAAAGCGTCATTTGTGCTCCATTTCCAAATTCCTGTTAAATGGCAATGAGATTCTTTTCCCTTTCTCTTTCTTACCTAAGGTTATTCACCCAGGTTATTCACACCCAACCTAGCAGATTTAGATGCTTCAGCCATCGTTTCAAGTTTATGATAAAAGCTTCTGTGTAAAGATCATTTAACTCTGAAAATTGCAGTGACGATTAGGAGGCAGCTACATAGTGGTGCTCATATTGCCATAATATAAAATCTCTTTCGCCAAAGAGATGACATTGGCTTGTCTCCAGATTTTTTTTGTACTAATAGTGTTTAATTCCCTATAATACAATCTCTTTCCATGGTGAAGTGGTAGAGTGATGGAAGAGAGAACAAATTCAAGCTGTGTTTTTTTCAAGAAGGGAGGGAGGGAGGGAGGGATGGGGACTGCTAAGTTAGAAGGAGCCTGAGACTACTCCACCTTCACTTTGGGTTCTGATGTAAAGCCAACTGCACCATGCGCAGGCTAATAACCCACTGGGGAGAGCGGCAAAGGCTCACTCCACTCATGAGTAGAAGAAAAGTAAAAGAGTCAGGCACCCCAAAGGCCATGCTAGGGCCCTGTTTGGCACTCTTGGCTGAATGTACCCAGAAGTACCAAAGTGTTAGACCCAAACAGTAAGTGGCGAAACCCAAATCATTTCAAAAATGGAGAAAGCTTTGGCAGAGCCAGGAAGTGGATCTGCCCCATCTCATACAATTCCATTCCTACAGTCCAGTGTAGGAAGCTACAGGCTTAGCTTGTTATCCATGAATATGCTTTTTTAGGAGTAACTGGGAAACCTTTAAAAATGAAATACTGTATTTGAAATATTAGACCAATCTCTTCAGAAATCTATTGCTGTGAACTGGTGACACCTAATGGTAGGGATGTAGTTCAAGACACCAATATATCCAATAAAAGGAGAAGTACAAATGCTTTAGAAGAACCTTATCACTCTTTATGGATGTGAAGTCACAGGGTATCTTTTGTAACATACCGCTGAACTATGCAGAATTTTAATATAATGTCTGCTTTTTGTGCTCTCTGCTACCTCTATATAATGTACTACTACTTATGACGACTTCATTTCGTGTTCTCATAGTATATTAGTGTTATCTTCTGCTCTGCAGATTCTGGCCTATCCTTTTTTTAAACCCTCTAATTTGTAGCTTATCTCAAAGCAGCTTGTTTGGATTAGACTTGCCTAGGGGCAAGTTTAAATGGCTCACATGACTTCTCATAAGAAACATTACACACATGTTAAATTCCTGAGCCAAAGCGTGCTTGTGTATGGAGTCCGCTCCATTTCCTTTCGCCCTTTCCAGGTGGATACCTTGTCCACATTGCTCTGTGCCTCTCCCTGCTTCTGTACCTTGCTTAACTGACATCTATGGTGCAAATATTTGATACTTCAGGAAATAGTAGGGTGCAGCAATGCAGTCTGACTATTTGAATATTCAGTTTTGGAATCAGTACCTACAAAATCCTTTTGTAGATATTTGTAATATAATATACAAACACAGTGAAATTTTCCTTGTGGATGTCTCTCTGAGGAGACATACCGTCATCATGTGCATATTTTTGTGCATATTCACAGGATTTGTATCACAGTCATTCTTTATTAGGTCCACTTATTTATTTGGCTTAAATGCGGTGCTCTTTGCAAAAAGGTATTTTATATTTCGATGTCCTGATGGTGGCAGCAGGAGATTTCACAATACAGTTTGCAGCAAACCGCAGTACAGCAGTAAACAGCCTCAATATTCCTTTAAGAGGAAAAACTGTGTATTGTACGCATGTTTATTTTGTTCTTTACATCTGTACACAACCAGAGTGACATATTCTCATTTACACACGTCAGATAATGGTGAAGCGGGAGCACCCCGAGAAGTGCTGGATGGAAGCCTGTACCCAGGCTACCAGGACACAAACCTGGTGCATTAAAAATGCACGAGGTTGGCGAGTCCTTGGAAGGAGCATTAGGAGGAGGCACAGCGAGTCCCGGCACAAGGTGCAGAGCCCTGGCTGTGTGGAGGAGGAGGAGGAGGATGGGGCCCCCCAAGGACTCCTTCCAGCATGGGGCAGTGCCTTGGGGCCCCTGAGGAGCATGGAGCCAGCGGGAGGATGAGGTCTCCAATTACCGGCACCCTTGGGCTCAGTTATAGACAGACCTGGAGATTCCCATGGCCGCTAATAACATAGCAATGACCATTTCTGTAAGGCAAGTTAGCTTTGCCCAGTCTTGGGCAGGCTGAATCTGGGTCAAAGCTCCCTCCCAAGGGGCACTTGAAATGAGCACCTCTTCACAAAAACCCTTTGAATATAAAAGTGCATGGTATTTCCTAGGTAATGCTACTGACTCCATTCCATTCTGTGTGACCCCTCTTCTTTGTACGTGCAGGTTTCTCATTTGCTACTGGATGTTTCTGCAGCAAAAGCAGTCAGGGAGCTGGAGTCTCCTCAAGGCTCTCAGCCTTCCCTTCCCAGCTGTAGCGCTCGATGTAACACTCTGTGCTACAGCTTCTGTATTTTTGGATACAGAAAATAATACCCCACCTCTCAGAAGTGCTAAGAAGCCCTGTTCCTTGTATTTATGAGGAACTTCGTTTTTATGAAGTGCTACAAGTTTCCAAGAGAAGGTGCCATGTGCTGTAAATGCAAAATATTAGTGGTTATTACTTACGTAAATAAAACATATTTTTTTATTTGGTGGGTCTCAGACAAAGTAAAACTGTCATGTAAGATGTGCGCTGTGACAGATGGATGGAAGGAAAACCTAGCCCCCAAACTGTCAGGTTTGCTATCTACAGCATGTCAATCTACACAGCAATGCATCAACAGAGGCCAGCAGCAGGTCTAAGGCTCTGCCAAAAGGTGAATAGGGTTTACTAGGCTGTTGCTCTTTCAACCAGATTTACTACCAAAATGCAGTTTTATTTCAGTCATTATATCTTTAACTTTATATTGCCTGGGTTGTTTAAATATTTGTGCGCATTCAGGAGCGGCTATTTCATCTCTTCAACCTCAAAATGCAGCTGGCAGTGGCTTTGGGCCAGCAGTACACAGGATGTTAGCAGCCTTGTGTTCAGTGTCTCTCTGCCCCGGCAATCTGGATTATGTTTTTGTAAATTTATTTGATCATGGTGCTCATGAAAATTGCAAATTAACTTCAGCAAGCAGGGCCTGACGTGGTCTCAGTGCAACATCTGGAGCGATCTTCTGCTCAGCTCAGTCCTGTTCTGCCTCGCTCCTTCCTTTTGCCAGGTTATGCTCCCTTCACAACTGATGCTGACGGTGCATCACAGAAAGTACCGAATTTAGGAGAACCAAAGGAGGAGGACAACCTTAATTGAATTTTGAGACTAGCATGCAACCCAGAGAAGTTCCCTATAACGGAAAGAATATCAAATAGTAAGACTTCATTGACAAACAGTAGAGAGTTTAATATCATTTGCATGAACCCATTGACAGTCTTTGCTTATGCAAAGTGTGTTTAAGTGAACAGTTACTCCTACTGCGTTTGTAAGATTTGGCCCTTAGAGGTCCATGTAGGTGACAGAAGACTCACACACAAAGGCAAAACAATGCTGTTTAAGCCTGCAGTAGCAATTTAACCCAAACTTTGCAATAGTCTTTGTTATTTAACCACTTCAGAAAGTGACTCACTTCAGCACTGTGAAAAAAAAAAAATGTTTGTCATCAACATGGATTTTTGACAACACTGAAAGAAAAGAACAACAATATGTGACATTGCATAGCGAGCTATCCATGCTCTACACTTGCTAGATGACATCCCAAATATGTCCCAGGAGAGAGCCAGCAAGTGCAAAGTTGCTGGAGTGAAGCCATTTATAGGAATACATCATTATCTCACAGTGTGTAAGTCCAAATGCAGTCCATATAACTAACCTGGGCAAAGCTCTTGCTTGTCCGCTGAAGAGCTGTTCAATAAGCTAAAGTGAGAGAGATCAATACAGCCAGTTTTCACCTACATTTTCCACATGAAGACTTACAGCAAATTAAATGGAATTTAATGTAACACCATAACATCATGCTGCCGTTTAATTACATGGTAATTTATCATGTGAAGCTTTCCCCAAAGTTGAGACTGCTAGTTCACTTGGTTAATTGAACATTTTAGTACTTCCTGCCTCATCTCCCTCTGTGCCCTCCTCTCAAAAGAAAAAAAATTGACTGATTCGCTACTGGCTCCTGCTGTGGAATAACTCATTCTCTTTTTCAGTGTCAGAGTGTCCTCACCTGCTTGGAAAAAAAAAAAAAAAAAAAAAAAAAAAAGAGGCTTTCTGAGGTTTTCTGAAGGAAATTGTATGCCAAAAACTGTGGCACTTGCAGATTTTAAGCTTAGTCTCGGCTTCCCTGATGATCTAAACAAACCCATCCCCACACTTGGAACTCAGGCCCACCTTTGCTCAGCAGTGTTACTCCTCTGTTTATTTTTAGCAGTCGGAATAGTTAGTTTCATCAAATCTGCCTTTTTGGCGGCTGCAGAGGAAGCAGCCCTCCCAGCCCAGCCGCAGAGCAGGGCTGTTGCTGCCCTCTCCTGACTAGATGCAATCGTGCTGAGCAGCACCTTGGAGCCCTGGTGCTGTCCCGTGTCCGACATCTGTACCATGCTTGTCCACCTCCATCTACTTATGCTTACACTCGTGGATACCAGAGCTGCTGCTTCCTCCAAACCTCATTTAAAGCTAGAATTGTAGCAAGGTTTGGTCCTCACATAGCTTCAGGCTTCCATTTTTGGGGCTACAACCATACTACACTGCTTAAGAGTCAGCTAACACCTCCTTAAAAGGATGGATTTTTCCATGTTTTTTTTTTTTTGCTCCTCATTTTTTTCAGCCTCTTGCTACTCTTAGAAGTTTCCTTCGGCAAATACTTATCATTTATGCAAACATCTTAAAGCCTCTGGTCCTGCCTTACAGTGAAGTAGCTCAAGGCAAACCTTTTCCTCTAGCTCGGGTGGAGACCCCCTTGTCACTGCCATCCTGGCCCTTCTGCTTCTTCACCCCCACTGCAGCATCTCTGCCCATCGCTGCTGGTCCAGGCCCTGCTCTCAGCCTGACACTGCTCTGGCAGGTGCAGGGGATTCTGCTGGTGTCTTCTTCCAGCAAGGCTTCCCTCGCCAAACCCTGCTTCCATTGCTTAGATTTCATCTCTTTGGTAAGAAAGACAACCAGCCCTACAAAAAAAATAGGAGAAGTGTGGTCTAGGAGCTTGCCTATGAGGTAGACCTGTTGGGTGATTCCAACTCATTCCAACTCCTTGTCTTTTTTCTTTTTAAGGAGAAGAGCATAAAAGTTGAAAGAGTAGAACGAGGAAATCTGGATTCATATATCCAGATTTCCACAGACACATCCTCTCTTTGTGTTCAGAAATTTTGCCCAAACAAATTTTGAGTGATTTTTCCATGTTTATCCCAGATGTTTAATAGCTGTAACTGGTTGGATGGTACTACCTCAGAGCTGGGACGTAGCTCCACTATTAAAAAAATTAATCATACTGTGCCAAGGTGCAATATTTGTAACTCAAATTAAGCAGCTAGTAATAGTCTGCAGACTCAGGAGTTGCAAAAAAAATAGTATTAAAACCTGGTCTGGGACTATAACTCAATTTTCTGCCAATATATAGCATTAAAGACCCCATAGAAATGTCAGAAAGTAGAGAACCTCATGCTAGTTCACCAGTGCTAGTGAAATAGTGCTTGTTGCAAGTAGCAAGATGGGATAACTGTGTGAGCTTCACAGACCACAACGTGAGCTGTCTGATTTTATGTGAGAACAGCTATTAAATAAAAATCTGCCATGTTGCCAAAAGACATTGCCATATTGCTCCAGTGGCAATCTGAGCTTGAAGAGCAATATCAGAGTTTGGGCTTCTTCTGGGAAGGTTGAAACAGGACAAATAAGACTACTTTGTCCACACGGAGCAGAGCGAGAACACGCAACTGAAAATTTGGAGTCTGATCTTCCTGACTTTGGAGAGGAAACTCCAAGATCCCTTTCAGTTTTCTCATTAGATCATTCATGTCACAGGCTCCTACTTCAGGAGCCTCTATCCAGCTGTGACCCATTCCAGGAGGCTTCTGGATGGGCAAGAGGGAAAGAAGTGACCAGCTCCTTTGCAGGGGCTGCTGCTGAGCAGTTGTCACCATTACCACCGCGAGTGCTCCACGGCAATCGGGAAGGAAGGACTTTATGGAAATGGCAGAAATCTTATAGCTCTGGCTCTGTCTAGGTCCTTTTACCTGGAAATGCTGTTTGCTTTTTTTCCAATGGCTAGAGATAAAATCTTATCAGTAGTGGCCTATCACCATCTTTGTTATCTTGTTAGAATAAACTTTAGACCTCCAGACAATAAATGTTACCATTATCTCTTTCACAGGAGTAAAGTTCTCAGAAACTAAGAGGAGGAAAAATATTTCCTAAACCAAAGCTGATGACTAGAAGCAAAGAAACATTAAAAAGTCAGAGACTAGTATTGTTTAGCTATATTGGATCATTTGTCAGAACTTGTGGTCACTAATATGAAAATGTCAGAGTGAGGGCTTTGTAAAACCTGTTTAAAGGGCCTGGTTCCCCAATACCATGATGAACAGAAACACTATGTAAACAGTACCTCATGCCAAAAGACAAAAAATATGCAGTAACCTGAAGAGCTATAAGATTTCTGGGTATCAGCATCTTAGGAGCAATAAAAGCAAAACAGATGTAGGAATACAGGTGGCTACGAAAGAAAACACACTGCAATAACTTAGATTTGCTAAAAACAGGCCAACCAAGTGACCATGGGTGAATGCTAGGAAAGGCTCAGGCAAGGAGTTGGAGACTGAACTGCCTTCCAACCTGAGAGTGGGGTCTAGGCGCAGGGCAGGTAGGGATGCTGAAGTGGCTTCTGCCTTCATCAACTTAGGTTAGTCCCTCGAGGGAAAGTTTAAGGCTCCTTCAGGTGGCTCAAGTGCTGGAAGGCTATGCCAGTACTCACCCAGTTATATGCTAGAGAGCATAAGAAATGCTTGTTCAATAGCACATTCATTGAATTTGATGTTTTGGCTGGGACAATTCTTCTGTTGCTGAAAGGAGATGAAATCCTTGCATGTTATGTTATTATTTTCAACATTCTGTGGGAGCTGAGTAATTCAGGTTTAGGAAGCATAAACTACTGAGCAGATTTGTAGACCTAAGTATCTCTTCAGATAGTTCCCTTCATAATTACATTATCCTAGTTCTTCGATATCTGCTGTAGGGAGAGTCTAACTGACTGGACACTCTGCCTAATCTAAAATGGCCCGTGCTAACACTTCCTGTAGCTTGACAACAAAAAGAGGAGGGAGAAAAAAAAATGGAAAAGAAAGGTCAAGAGGCTAGACAAAGAAGAGAAAAATGTAGGAGAAATTCAGCTGTACTGTTAGAGCCTTTGAATTGCTGCTTTTGACAAATATTTTTGAGAAAAAATAAAATGAGGAAATAAGAGATATTCTCGCATGTCTCTTCCTAATATGCTTTGCTGTCTCAGAAACCCATGCTGAGGATATAAACATCTGTTCTGCAGGAGAGAGGCACTATTAAATACAAATGATGATGTCTCTGTGGCAGAAGAGGTTAAGCCAAAGCCTATTAAAGTCAATAAAAGACCCCTGTTGTTTTCAACAGTCTTTGGATCAGGTGCAACTTAAGTGATGGGGGTCTATGGGGTCTCTGCTTTCTCCTCAGCTCTGCTGCAGGGTTCTCAAGCGACCCCAGGTACTAATTTAGGTTTTATGCCTCAGTTTCCCTACCTTTCTGAGTCATCTAAAGTGCTGGCCCAAAGGTGTAATTAGGCTTACTGGCTTTTAGACAACTGGAAAACCTTAGAAAGCGCTATAGAAGTGTGAGATATTCCTG
>NW_010584013.1:185400-202089 GCF_000705375.1 Tinamus guttatus | reverse complement strand
GTGAAACACTCAATGCATAAGACATGAGGGGCTGGTGACCCCGGGTTTAACGAACGGATCCCACGGAGGAGTTTTCTCCTGTGGGCCCACTTTGAACTCCGTTCCTTGTTTGTGTAGCTGCGTGTCCGTGTGTGCTCGGCCCGGCGCAGCGCAGGGCCGGGAGGACGGAGCCCCTCCCGGAGGAAGCCCTGACAGAGGATCTGTGCAAATGTGCTTCCTCTTCCTCTCACTCCCCAACCCTAAGGTCAGAGGATCTGGAAAATCCTCCTCCACCCTGTGACTTGATCTGATGATTGTAATAGTAGCTCGGTTCCCCCCTCGCCTTCCGCTCCCCACCCTTCCCTCGCGCAGCCCCGTAACCCTTTAAAGCCTTTTCCGTGCCAATGTCTATCAATCTGAGCAGAGAACCTGTTCTGTGTGCGGAGGCTGCATGATCCCGAGCGTCCCAGGCCGGGGCTGGCTGCCCTAGGATGTTTCCATGACCCTCTTGGGCCAAGGCAACACATGAAAACGGTGTCTGCAGCTCTGTCCTGGAGCATCACTTCCTGCTCCTGGGCAGACCGAGACATGCCTGGAAAATGCATTAGTTATTTGCTTAGTGAAAAAGAGTTAACTTCTCTTTTATTTATTTATTTATTTCATGCTTAATCTCAGAGATTTGGATTCGGGTCAGCTGAGTCAGGAATTCCTGCCTGTGACTTCCAGCTCTGCGGCAGGGCAAGGGGCCCCACATTGTGCTGGCTGGTGGCCCGGCTGCCGGGGCTGGTGACCGACACCGCCACGAAGCCAGGAAGCCTCCTGGGGGCCTGCTCCAGGTGGAGCACTCCCCGTTCCCTATGATCTGGCCCTGGGAGAGCTTCCCAATGCTTCCTGGCATAGCTTGCCTTGGAAATTGCTTTGGGGATGATCAGAAAGGCATCTGGGGAGCCCGGGGCAGCTCTGAGGGAAAAGGAACAGACTGTGAGATACCTTGCTACATCAATGCAGTGAGGTGCCAGCAACATTTCATCACCAAGAGGGTGAAAGCCACTGTGCCACTTGCAACCTAGACAGCATGGCCATTCCCACCTCCATAGAGATTATGGACCAGGCTTCTTTGCACTAGAAGTTTCTTAGAGAAAACAAAAGCATTGACATTTGCAGTTGCCTTCAAACTCCCAAGCCTTGCAGCTGCACAAGAGGCAGATTTCCAAGCTTTTTCTCCCACACCCACAAAAGCTGGAAAGTTAGCTTGGGCTAAATGAGAGCCATGAAAGCGAGCCACGCAAAGTCTGGGCCTGTGGAGCTGCACTGCCACTCAATGGGCACCATCTCCCCAAACTGTGGGGTGTTAAGAGCAGCAGGGCTTCCTGAGCAGAGCTAG
The DNA here is from genome assembly GCF_000705375.1 of Tinamus guttatus. Next base: position 200,726 of record NW_010584013.1, on the reverse strand, counting down.
GCTGCCCAAAGGAGGCCATTGCTGCCTCAGCATCCCCCTTGCACATGGTCCCTGCTGTGGTTGCCTCCTGGGAGCCACTAAAGGTGGTCACATTTGAGGCCAATGCTTTAATGCCACGTGATCTACCCGCCATAACTTGCAGGTGCTTGGAGAACCAGAGCAGCCCAAGCATTCTGGGATGTCTCAAACTCCCCATGCTTTGGTTGCCGGTTTTATTTTAGCTACACTTGTTGGCTCAAGCAAAATACAGCACCCAGCTCGCTGGTGGAGAGGGGAGGGGAGGAGGGTCCTGCTGCACCTGCAGCAGCAGGACGCTCAGAGCAGGGGAGAGGAAAGGCACCCTCAGGGAAACCTGTTCTGCTGCAGGGATGAAGCCTCTGGATGAGGTGCCTCTTCTTCGCCAGGGGTAGGCTCCTGTCCCTGATCACAGCAGCCTGGCTTCAGGGTTTCAGGAGAAGATCTTACAATGGCAACGTGATCTTCGGCTGCAAAGTTTGCACTAGACTGCCCAGCCTAGTCCTTTTTTTCTCCTTCTCTCAAGAATGAGCGCTGCCTGCAACACTCATGGCAGCCCCCGGATGTCCCAGTGGAAAATTATTCTCCAGGCTGGAGAGAGCAGGGGTGGCAAACATTAGTTCTCAGTGTTCATCCTCATCTGTCAGGTGGCCCTCTGGGAGCTCTGTCTTGGAGCAAGAGGCTGCAGAAAGGAGGAGCAGTAACCGCCTCCTCTGCAGCTCCCAGCTCATCTCAATAAGCTGATCCACCCTGGGAAAAGAAAGGAAAGGCCATGGTGCGGCGCTACAGCTGCTCTTATTCGTGGCCATATAGTCCATCCAGCACTTTTCAGAGATGCTAAATGCACTCCCTGGGAGTCTAAAAGCAGACACACAAACCTGATTATTTGCTATTAATCTAAGTGATTTTTAAAAGACTATTAGCATGCACTTCTTTGGTGTGTAGTCTCATATTTCTGGTGCTATGCTTCAGACTTTGCCACCTTAAAAGGAGCCAAAGGTACTCCCCGAGAGGAGGCACAAAGTGGGCTTCCATCTCTCTCGCTCAGTCTGCACTGAGCAAACATTTGAGGTTGTATCAGTGTTTGCGGTCTACAATTAAAAAAGCTAAGACAGACACAGGTTGGTCTAGTTCCTCCGCGGGGTGATTTATTACGCACACAGAGGCCAGGCACTGAACACTGCAGCAATATGCCTGACCCACAAAGTAAGTACTTTCTAATATTAGCATTGACCCACGCGAGGTACGCAGAGATGCCTGCATAATTATGCCTCTTTGAAAGGCCTTTCAGTAAGCAGGTATGGGTATAAAGTGCCTTTCATTTGGAGAACAGTGTTGTGGGTCCAGCTCCGCTCCATTTGCCCAAGGTCCCATGACCCTCCTGCGGCACTGGACGTGCACAGGGCTTTAGCCTGGGGAAACCACACACGTCTGCATCCTGCAATAGCCTTTTCTGCGCGCCTACGCTGGCATTGGCCGAGGTAATCCCTGAATCGGTTTCCACAGTTTTCCCTATGAATACACTCACAAATTTCACGTTTCCTGAAGCTGTAAGTGCTATTTATTGCACAGCACCTGACACGGTGAAGTCTGGACCTGGTTCCGGTTCCTGTGCAATCCCGCAGTGAAATTGTAAATAAAATGGCCATAATGTTTTCTCCTTTCCTTCAGTATACTGTTATTTCTGGTTTTCATTTGCTATAGTGGGGCTAATTAGCAAACTTGTGGTACTGAACAAAATGGATATGGAAGAAGCCATGTTTTTGGCCATCTGTGGATCCTGTCCACTTTAAAACAGGGAATGAAGGTCTTGAAATTTTGTGAGAAACATAAATATGGCTTTTACAATAGTAATGAATTCTGTGCAGCGCAAAAGGTCATATAAAAAGCAGCAGGAGGACAGGATGCGGGGATAAAGCACTGCACAGATTTGCTTCCTAAATTAACATTTTTTTCACATTTTTAAATCTCCCTGGGACTTTGTGGAACAACAGTGTCTCATGCTAGACAAAGGAAATGAAAGAGCATTAAGTACAGGTATAACATGGTAGGCAAAATACTGAGATGTTTCTAAAAATGACCAACAAAAACAAAAAGCAATAAGGAATGCAGATTTAAGCAGAAATCTGTAATTCAACTCATCAGTAACTTTAGGTTTTATTCACTGGCAGAATTCAAGATATTAAGTGGGAAAATATATGTAAAGTCTGTCCCATGCTATCAACATGAAAGAACTTAATGAATTTACAAGAAACCCAGGTGAGTGTGAGGTGGGTTATATGTATGTACTAATACTGGTATGTATTTGCTGATTATGAAGAGATTGGACAAAATTCATCCCTGTTTCGCTTTCACCGCAGTCTTAGGACGTGTATGAGACTTAAATTTGTCCAGTGTTAGTAGGCTATAATGTAGGCTATAATAATGCTGCAGTCCAGCAGATGAACGAAAGTTTGGTTCAATAAATGTGAGGGTCATAAATTCAAATGTCCAAGAGAATGTAGCCCACAGCAGTAGCTAATAATTTCATTGTATAAGGCACTTTACTCACTGAAAAAAATCTATGGCAAGGCATAAAATGTCATGACATAGACTTTTAAGTCATGACAAGACTGTCCTTCCTCATAAAGTCTTGCGAATGAGAAGTAAAAAGGACTAGCTGTCCATTTCTCTTTTATATCCCTAGTGAAACTTGTGTGGGAGCTCTATGTGCTTCTGTTTCCAATTTCTTGCTTTGCAGTCACACTTGCTGGACACATCTCTTCATCCTCAGGTTCCTGGGTGATAAAAGGAGGAATGAAATTACCTGCTTTCTATTTTGTCAGAGCCTTTTCCCATCCTCCGGAGTCCTCCGGATCCTGCTGAGATAAGCTCCTCAGGACAGGGTAAACTGGGAAGGCTCCCATGGCAACAGGAGTCCTTCCTTCCATCTCCACATCTCTCTGTCCACATCCTCTCGATTTGCATCTGCAGGACAGAAAAAGATAAGCTTTGCCCCATTTTCATTTTGAACAGGCAATGGAGGATTACAAAGAGGACTGGGAAGATGTACAAAGGGTAAGAATCAAGAAAAAAAAAAGGGGGGGGAGATGTATGTAAGGAAAAGGTAGAAAATGAAATGAGAAAGAGTGAAGAAAAGGAGGTGCAGAAAAATAATTAAGAGAATTCCAAGTGTCTGAGCTGCTGAGGCTTCTGTGTCCCTTGCAACTTCACCACACAGATTGACGCAAGTCCACAAGAGACTCTGGTGCCCAGAAATGCTCGTCTTGCATGGAGCCTGCTGAAAAGAATACAGAAAACCCAGCCTCCTGAAAGCCTTTTCCTGGCTTTTCGTGCTGAAGTAGCTATGTACAAGTTATCATTTCAGGAACATGGGGGGAAAAAGTCAGTCTGGGGTTGCAGACTAGACGTACAACCCTCTTCCACCTTCTGTCTGGGATTGCTCCACCAATACCTCCTAATGGGTAATTTAAAACTGAAGAACTGTGAAGGGTGTATTCAAGTCACCTCCTCCTTTGCTTTTTCTTTATCATCTTCCTCCCAATCTTCCTCTTGGTTCTGTGGGTCAAAAGGGCATAACTTCCTGCCTGCCTCCTGAAACTGTAGTCTTTTTTACTTTGAAACAAGAATGAGCTGAAAATGAATTTTATTTTGTAGATAGCTGAGCACGAAAGCATTTGAAATAAATAGGAACAGAATTTGAGAGCTTTTATTAAAAAAAAAAAAAGGCAGGCGAAGTGATTCCCTCAGAATACTTGCAAAAAAGAAACAGATGTGAAAAAAACTACATGTGAATATAAAATAAAATCCAGACCTGTAAACCCTTCTTTTCTTAACAAGGAAAGGCAGACTTATTAATAAGTCTTCAAAATACAGAAAACATATATCCGAAGTAGGGAAAATAAGGTGAAAGATAGGCCTGAAAAATCAGTGCGAAGAGCAAAGTGAGGATTTGTAGGGGTCAAGGAAATGTCAACATGACTTGAAAAGAGCAAATAAGAAAATGCTAGCTAGAAAGAGAAAATCTCTGCATCTCAGCTAAAAAGAAATTAGAGAAATGACACTTTCAAAGACTATCAATTGATCTTTCATAAAAACTTCCATACTAAATTCTGACCATATTGAGGCCACAATATAACATTTCTTCAGCTGATTATTTTGTTACTTAAGAGGTTGTTTGTTTATTTTTTATAAATCACAGACTACGACTACTTTGAAGTTTTCACATATTAACAACACATACACTCCACCACAGTGTGTGGGTTGTTTCCAGACTGAAAGTTTTAGAAAAAAAAAATGTGTAAGTGATCTGCTGAGCATAAAATTCTTCCTAATGAGATCTGGAAGTTAATCAATTCCACATACATGAAACTAACTTTGTTTTTTCTTCTCACTATTTTGAGGAAGAACCTAATAAAAGCCACACCTGAAAACCCCCACACAGAAAGCATGGGGTAAGAAACTTGATCCTTATCTGTGGAGTACCTTGTACAAACAATTATTAGCCTCATTTCCACTAGCAAATTAATTCTCATTCTCAGGGAATTTTGATGTTCAAAATTCAGGCTCACTCCAAAAATCCCAAGTATGTGTCTGGCTAAAAACAGGGGTTTGGTTGTTATCCAATTTTTTTCTTCAAGATTTTAAGGTATGTAAGATGTTACACACACAGGGGTAGATGCTAATTATTTGAATTTGGCTTATGATATGCAACATGCTAGTGGCCAAGATACTAGAATGAAAATATGAGAACAATTTTGATTTTTTTAAAAGAGGTTTGACTAGGAATTAGTTAGGAATTAACTCCAAGGTCTTTCTGAAATGACAACCCAAAGCAGCATCTTCTAAACTTTCCTCATTTCATATCTTACAGACCAATGATTTTCAGCAACCGCTAATGCTGGCACTGGTAGTTAACTGTGATCAACTAGAGTAGCATAGACAATATAGGGCTTCCCTGTATATGAGCATTCATATTTGTTATCAAATAGAATTTCTGTTGGATTTATAAGCCCACGTGCAACTACGTTTGAAATTATAAACCTTCACCTGGGATATTAGTGTATGTGGAGTAAGACGTTCAGATGTACCTGAACACAACCCAAATCCCTTGATTCCTTCTCTCTTCCACTTCCATAAAACATGCTGTTTGCTTTAAAGATCTTCAGAGTAGACCCTTTCTTTGCGTGTTGCATAGGTGGAAACTAGAGATATTAGATTAAATGTCTTTCATGCCCTTTTCATCTTTGATATTTCTTCTTCTATATCCTAGAAGAATCTCATCCTCATCTCCTTGATAACAAATAGCTTTGTCTCCTCATTCCCTGGAGCAAAAATGACAAATGACTCTTTATGTGCAAATCTTGCATAAAGTCACCCAACTAGTGTGAAACTGCTATGAAATGACAGGGCTATATCTTATGTGCTGAGAGTGCCCTCCCTTTTCTAAGCAACTTAATTGCAAAAGTTTTCATATAATGCCAGCAGCCTCAACTTTGATTTCTGAGGCTCCACCTCCTCCTTAAGTCCAAATACGTATATTTCAGACACACGGCCTCCGTTTTTTCAACAGACCCAACAAGAGTGACCATACATTGATTTCCAAATCACTGCAATAGATCCCTTAAAAGGTGAAACATTCATACATCTCAGAAAAGACTTTGAAACAGCTAAGTTCTCCATTTCTGAAGCAAAGGATCATTAACATTAACGATAAGTCATCACTTCCCAGCACCCTCCGCATGAGACCGACAAGGGCTCAGTTCCCTCTTTCATCCCACTCAGCAGTTACACACAGTGTTCAAGAGAGGTGCTGAAACAACATCTTGGTAAAAAAAAATGGCATGGAGATCTATCTCTCAAGAGCTCAATGGAAAAATAAACACTGCTGCTTGTGAGCAGCAGAACTCCTTTAAAAAAAGGGACTGAAATATGAAAATTTTAGACTTTGTGCCTAGAAGTTTATTAAATGCCAAAATCTGTACCTACCTTAAGAAAATCTGGCAAAGCTGGATGTAGGCAAGGCTGAGGTGATTCTTGCAGGAAGAAAGGCAGGCATTGTAGAAGTTGCTGCTTCCTTTACAATACCACACATCCTCAAGGGCATCTGTTTCTAGATTATTAAATTAATCTTTAGCCTGTGACTCATTTTTGCTTCTTTGCAAACACAGGCTCCTCTGGCAGCTGCTCTGCTGGACCTAGGAAACTGTCAAGCCACAAAGGAGAGCTTCTGAACGTGGGAGAGAAATGGAAGTGGAGAACATGGAAGTCACAGGGACAGATGCCGCCTTGTGCTAAATACCATGCCATGTGCTAAATGGCCATGATTTAGTGATGTGACCCTTGAGTACATGCACTGCACCAAACCAGGCTCATTGGGGAAGTCCAGGGAGGAGGAAGGAAACCCTTTCAGTATCATGTTAAATGGCTGACTCGGTTACCTCCCACAAGAGATACGAGGAATGACTTTGGCTTCACTATGTGCCAAATTAACTTGCCTTTTTGATACACCTGTCACTCCATAAGATCCTCAGAGAAACACATATAAAGATTTCTTTTTTAATTTAATAAAACTTGTTAGACTGCTTTTGTTTTGGGAATAAAGAAATAATTGTCTGGAGAGGTTTGTTATGAAATTTAAACAAATGAGCAACATGAGAATTCAGACCCAGAAGTAGCTGTCAAACCTTCAAGAGTTATTTTTCTCCAGTAAAGAGGTTTTATTCTGCTTCCAATCTGCTCTTCACTTGCATAGAGCACTGGTTCTCCCTGTGACACTGCCAAACAGTAATTCAGTGATTTAGCTATGCCAGGTACTAGCACAACCACCAGATGAAACCAGCTAGCTAAGTGTCTCATAGCACCATTTCTGCTAATGCAGAAATGATGTTTGGGAAGATAAAGATTTGCAGTTGGCCTGAAGGAAGCAGTGAGGCTCTGATGCATGTGGGTGAGCAAGGGAATTGGTTTAGAAAGCCACTGGCCTGAAGACTGCCCAGGAGGATGTGCACCAAGAAAACTGTCTAGAAACTGTAGAAACTGTTCACCCAACTGCCTGTTTACTTTTTGTTTCCCTCTATAAAACTCAGCTAAAAATGTCATATCTAATACAGTTGATCAGAAGTGCAACTCTGACAAGTTAGGGTAAAATACCCATTGCTTTTGTTTTCATTCAGTTTTCACCTTGTTTTTAATAAATGCTGCTCTTGTTAAGCTCACTTTCATGTGTGTAATTTTAACCAGATGTCTCCAAGGAGTGAAGACTCCTGCAAGCTCTGGTGGAAGGTATTGAGCAGCATGCATGGTTTTTGATCATCCAGAGCATAGACCAGAGTTATCTATACCCCCTGAAATGCGGTTCGGCAAGCTTTGATAAGCAAACCAAGACTATATGGTAAACCAGAAAGACCACAGAAAAAAGATATAGAGGAGGAGGAGTCAAAGACTTCTACATCATCTATGCTTAGGTGGCATCACCCTCTAAAGTTCATGAAAGTTCATCTCTTTTCATAGTAGCCTCTTGGGCACATTAAATGAGAACAAGAATATATATCCATGGAGCTGTGCAAAACCATTTTTTTTTTTTCCTAGAAGAGGATGAAACCCACCTTCACACAGCATTGACTTTTCTCAACAGGTTTTCTGGTGCCTGCTAAGTGAAAATGTCAGTTGACCCTGATACCATGGTTAAAGGATTTGGAACATCTCAACACTGTGCAGACTCCCTGGTGTCCGTGAGTTTTTGAGTTCAGTCATACTCCTCCCTGATGTAGCAATAACAGCTTCTTTTTTTCTTTCTTTTTTTTTTTTCAAGAACTGTTTTTCATGGAATTTTCGTGTTATATAAGACTGTTTCTGTCAGTTTTTCTGAAACTGGAAAGCAGGCTTTCCTGGTATTAGGGAGACCTGACAGACATGTACATCCACATCTACACTCACATGGACATACATCCACGTGCACTCAAAATACTCGTGGTGCATGACCACAGAAGCCTCATTTCTTTAGGAAAATGTGATAAGACCTATATGCCTCTTCAGCTAGGACTGGGAAACCAGAATTTATTTATGTAACACCAATAACGGTCTGACATTGTTCATATTTAGTCCTAGGAAAATTCAGACCACCAACAATTTAAGTACAATTCCCTTATTTCAGACATATGGAGCAGAAGAGGAATGGGATTCAAATGCATTAAGCACAAAGACAGAGCTTTCTAACACATTCATAAAGGCTTGTCACACTCAGAAATCTAATTCCCAGTGCTAATTGTGATCTTGTGAATTACTTATGAAAAAAAAAATACCCCCAACAATTTTCAGGGCCGCTGTATCAGTTTTAAAAGTTGCCCTTTTTTTAGGGATCATTCCTTGCCACCTACTACCTTTGTACTAAATCAGTATTCTGTGTATGAGTTTGGAATTAAAGAAATAATTTTGCATAAGAATAAACGTCAAACAAGTGCATTCATCTAATGTATAAACAAGTATAATAAAATGTAAGTAAATGTTAAATTGTTATGTGCTTCTTAATCAGTTTGGTAATGAGTAAAGGCACATATTTTAAATACTCAGTTTTGTTGGCTACATCCTTATTTTGTTCTGCATATTATTCATTTCCTACAAATCAAAACATTTCCCCTTATTCTATTTTTCTGTTCTATTTAGCACAGAAAGAAAGATAAACAAACCAATAAAATATATACATTACCAAAAATGTGAAGGGGAAAATAAGCAATTGATAACTATTAGAAACTTTTGACTTAGAAAACATCATCCATTCAGAGGGATGGATTTTATTCTGAATTATTTAAAGGACATTTTTAAAAGTATCTACGTTGTCTTTCCTATGTGTTTCAATAAATGGTCTGAAGTCTTCGCATTTTTTAAAAACTCCTATTCAAAGACTTTTTTTTCACTTTGATATCCCTATGGAGCATATGTATATACAAAAAACAGGCTTCTGACATAAAGAAGAACAGCAAAATGGTAAAAGTCTACGCTGTCTTCTCAGGAATAAATTCTGTTAATATTAACTAAAATTTTAAAGTTCTTGCCCTTTTTTATGGAAAGTTTTGGCTTTTAGAATGAATTAAGGTACTGGAACTCAGATCAAAGGCCCTTGCTGATTTCCTTATTTATTACTAGGAGTCAAGAAATTTATCCTGTACAATTCCCACAAGGATGCAGACAGAGTCTGGACTGACAGACTGGTGAAAAGTGGGAGTTAATGAATATTGCTCTAGTGTCAGACAGGTAAAGCACTCCCCCCTTCCTGTTAATTCAGTCGAAACAATGAAGAGAAAAACCCAGCCCACCCTTGTCTTGTTTGGCTTAGACATGAACCCTTGATAAGACTCTGGAAAACAAGAAACTCTGAAAAAGATTTTAGCTAGCTTTGACTGAGAAACTCATATGTCATAAAAACATAAGAATAGTGGTGTACTTCTCCAACCAATGTACACTCAGCCTCATTTATTGCAGATAACAAAAAATGACTGAGATAAAGAATAATACCACATTTTTACTTGAATATTGCATACTTTATACTTTACATTTCTCTACAGAAAGGATATCCCAGCAGGAAGGAGAAAGGTGGAGTACAATCCCTGTAGCATTTCTTGTTCTGCATTGTGCAAAACTTTGCGGGGACACAGGAAGAGGATACGGAAGTTTCTACAGGAAAACGGAGAAAAGTTCAAATGTAAACAGCATCCAAAAATTTACCAACAGCTTATAACATTTCCTCTTTCTCTTAAATGTTTAAAAACACCTGCATTAAAGTATGTTCCCTTTACTATATATTTGATGTGTATATGTATGCGTTCTTGCAATTTCTCTACTGTACTTTATCTCAAAGAAATTTTAACATAGATTATGTAAACTGTATTACATGGAGTAATGTAAGCAATAATCTCTTTGGTTAGCACTCTCATTTTAACAGAAGGAGCTAGTGTTAGATTGAAAACCTGCAATTACGCTACAAGTTTGCACTACAGAACAGGTAGGATACTGGAAGACGCTTGACATTAAAACGAAATTTTCCTGCAGAGCATTTCCACAATACACATCTAATTGAAAGCCCATTGAAGTCAAAAGAAACTTCCTGTAACTTCAACAGGCATGCCATTTTTTGCGTTGCAAAAAAAGCCTTTTGCATAAGGCTTTGCTCCAGCAAACCTTTAAGGATGTGCTTAAATCCAGGCTTGCGTGCAGCTGAAATGTGGATGAGAGGGTTATGCTGTGGCACAGCAGAGCCCCTCTCCTCTCACTGGAGCTGGCTAGTGCAGCACCTTTAGCTGGTCCCAGGAATTGGTGGTCAATTGAATTCCCTTTGCATTAAGCGCAGCATGTAAGGACATAGTTAGCTCTAAAGGAGTTGTTGAATATGGCTGATCTTAGGCTTGTGTTAATGGTATTTTGCTAAGTCTGGGTACAAAAGAACATACAGTTTGCACCAGAAAAGCTGTCCATGTAGATGTGGCATCTCCTGATAGCACCTAGTGGACATCACACAACAGGAGACAATGAACTTAAAACAGTGTGAATAAACTGGTTTCTGGAGGAAGAAGATGAAGTTTTTATCACGAGCCTACCTTACCTGAGCTTTTAGAAGAATTAAAATGCTATTCCTTTTAAATGATTGAAATATATGTCTCTACTGAAACCTTTTCCCTTTTATTTTAAATTTATAATGAAAAAAAAAACTCTGAATGAAATTTCCTTATAAATAGCTGAAGAGGAATGTGACATTTTTAATTGTACCAAAGGTAGAATAACTCTAACTCTAGGCATCTAACACAGGCAGCTGAGTTTTCTGGCTTCTCAGGCTGCTGACGTAGTCAGCACAGCAGAGCACTCCTCCTGGTCATTCACATCAGGGTCCTAACTTACACATCCTGAATTGTTTTTTGACATCTCTTTACTGTACTGTACCTCAAGACAAATAAGTGCACATGCACGTGTAAAGTATTAAGACATATTTATTTTTTTACTGCTTCATAAAATGAGACTTAGAAAACACAAGCAAAAGGCAGGTACAATTATGTTAACAGTAGCCACTTCCCATAATGCATGTACTTTATGATTTGCATTAATAACTGATCAAGGGATAGATTTGACTTAAATAAAAAGACATTGTAAAGATCTGTTAGCTCTTCCCGAGTGCCCTTTACTTGAGGCTTGCAACTATAGTTCATGAATGTGGGAAAAGGGGGAAATTTTTTATATTCTGTTGATGGGCTTACTTGATGGAAAATACACATCACCAAGAACATGGATAAGTAATTTTAGAACTACAAACACAGTAATGCAACTGCTGAAACATTACAATCAAATAAACCGTAATTAAAAGAGAAAGGACTACTGTCATAAGCACCTAACTGAAAACAGTTACGGAGAAATGGCTCCCAAAATGAATATTATAGTGGAAAACATAAAAGCTATATGGTCCTATGTTGAACATGAAATCTGCACAATTTCATTCATCACGTGAAAATCCTAGAATTAGTGTGGTCTGAACAGAAGCAGCAGTGAGTTCTCCTGCATTTGGCCAAAAGCATTTGAGAAGAGTAAAAGCGCATTAATTGCATTCAGATGGTATAGTGATACTCAGTGCTAGAAATACCTTGGTTAAGTTATACTTTGAAGATTAGGATAGAATAAAATAGACAGATGGGAGACAGGAAGAAAAAAAAAGACAGTCTTTCCCTGTTTTCATCTATTGTCCCATTTAGGTGCTCTAGGCTCCTTCAACACACAGCAACACAGCATTCTTGAAATGACAGAAAAAATCACAGGCAATTACATTACACACAGGAGGTAATACCCTATAAATCTTTCACTAAGAGGGCAAACCTAATGAAATAATATATGTAAATCATGGTTTTAATCTAAACCGCTGGGTCATGTGCTCTCTGCCACAACAAAATACAGGGAAAGCAAAACTACAGGAAAGCAAAACTATGCTGGAGGAAGAGGAATGTAATGGCAGTAATTTCCCCAAATAGGCCTTCCTCATCCAACACCATCTCCTTGCACCACAGTCTTCTGCAGATGAGTAGGGAGAGGAGAAAAACTTGGGGTGCCCGCAAGACCATCGCCCTGAGGCTGAAGGCAGGTCTCTGACTGCAGCCTGGCAGTAACTCTCTGTTCTCTGAGCCTCTGCCACAAGGGATGCCAGTGAAGCTGCCTGCAAGATGAGATAAAACTGAGGCACCAACCACTTTGTGAGCAGCATGGATCTCCTGGGACCTTTTCCAATAATGAAATTGTTGGTTCTGAACCCCATGTTTGTCCAGCTACAGGAAAGTGTGAAAGAGAAAAGCCAAACCTGCTAGAGGAACATGCATCAATATAGAGGCAGTGCTTGCAAGGCATTTCAGTTGTATGTTGTGAAGGGAAACCCCAAATCCTGCCTGCAGTAGGCTTTCTTTCCAGCCCAGATAAACAGGTACAGCGTAGACTCCAAAATCTCTTGGAAATCTCCCTGTAACCTGTGAGGTGGTGACTCAAGTTGAAGTTACTAGGAATTAAGAGAGGAGAACGATTAACACCAATTCTGCCACAGAACAGACAGTGCTGGTCGTCATGAAGGCAGGCAGAGATTTGAAGCCTCTTTAGTACAGGGCTTGTAATTTACAAAGAAACACAAAACATTTAGAGAGAGTGATACAAAAAAGGCGTATATATATTAAATGTATTTGCAATTAAAGCAGTAAATGAAATGATAGTTATTTCCATCTTGGTTTCACCTTTGTTCTTGATAATTATGTATGATCATAGGCATCTGTGGACATGTAAGGAAATAGAACATGTCAGTAAATGAAATGATAGTTATTTCCATTTTGGTTTCACCTTTGTTCTTGATAATTGTGTATGATCATAGGCATCTATGGACATGTAAGGAAATAGAACGTGGACTGGAAAGTGACATTACAATTATTTTATTTTATTTAATAATTTAATTATGGCAGCAGTCAAGACTCAAGAGTGAGATTATGCTACATCCTAGGCCAACACAGACATGAACCTCAGCCTGAAGAACTTAACGAGAGATGGAGAGCACAGAAAATGTACCTTTGTTTTGGAATGGTGGAGGATCACCAGATTTATAAACACGGGCTCTCTTACAAAGCGTGCGATCCCTGCATAAACAGGACACGGAGACATCTTGGGTGCACATGTGCGCTCTGCGTTTCCCCGCGCCACCCGACCGGCGCTCCGCGGAGCCTCAGGAGCTGCCGGGGGCCGGCTCTGCTTCCTCGGCGCCCTTTACGAGGGTCCCGGCGGTTGTCTAGACCAGCGCCGAGCAACCAACAGCCGCTCATTGCCAGAGCTCAACCCCCTGGTCTTCACAACTCGAGGACGGGACTCGGGCTTTGCAGTTAGCGGTCGTAATGGCAGTATGTCCTGAGGAATGGGCATGAACAGAGCCACACAAGTCGACTAGTGACTGTCCTAAAAACGTAACTAGCATTTTTATGACAACACTTACTGTGTTTTTAAATGGAATTGTCATTGTGGCTCTACAAAAAGGCTCTACAGAAGAGAAACCTGCAATTTCCCTCGTTCACCATAATACAATTTTACATGTGATAATTCTTCAAGATAACATAGGTCTAGATTAATTTAGCCAGGCAGACCTCAAGGATGAAAGAGTTTTAACAACTCTCATAAAGCACAGTATTTTTATCAAGCATACAGATAAAGTTTCAAAAAAGATATTTTTCCAATGATATCCATATTGTTAGAATCAGTATTCCTGGCCAAATACTACCAGCAGAACTTCGTGAAAACATCATCTTCCCAACGCATCCTCGTGGCTTTATTCAACCAAACAAGTCGCACATGCTCTTCATCCCTGGGCTAATATGAAGAGCTCTCTCTCAGAGACCATTGAACCTTTGCATGGCACCTTTATCTAGACAAAAGGGGACCTTCTTAAGACAAAAGGGGTCCAGCGCCAGCAAAATTTTTCTAGTGTTGTCACTCAACTTATAGCATACTAAATAAAAGAAATGTTTTCTCTTTAAACTTTTTTAAAGGATAGAGTATTATTTTTTCTAATAAGAGAAGCCACTGGACTAGGCTAGCTTGGGAAATCGAATTTTGAGAGTTTGTCACTTCAGATGTCCACATCAACAGATGATCAATGCAACTTTGAAATGTCTCTGGTCCTTCTCTTTCTCACAAAATCAGTAAAACAGAAATGCAGACGATGAACACTGTCAGCTTTCAGTCCAATGTTGTATTATCGGCATCATAAAAATTTCTCTGGCTGCCCTCCTTTCACCAAGCTAGACCTTCAGCTGTGCTTCCTGGAAGAAGATCGACTTCTACATCCCAATGGCTTAAATTAACCCTTGGCACAAAGAATTCATCCGCTCCACAATTTAATCTAGAAAATGTGTTCTTTAAAGTTATAAAATTTAATGCCTCTTTATTTGAGAAGCACAAAGTGAAGTTAGTAGACCTCACATCTGTACTGTAAAATTCACAATGACCTCTAAATCGGAGTTGTTTATGGAAAATAACAAAAAGTCACCTAATTTGCTGTGGCAGTAACATGTTCTTCTTGCTGCTCCCCCTGGCACAGCAGGAGACCGGAGTGAGGAAACCTAGAAGACATGCACGAGAGACGCATGATTTGCTCATGGCGAGCTGTGAAGATGCTTTTGACTAATGCTTAGTGGCAACCTGTGACAATCTCTTCCTGATTTCAGTAGAGCGAATTTTTGCACCCAGTGACTTTCATTGTAAGCAATAGCCCAAAAAAGTGGTTAACAATAAGCATCGTTTCCATGTTGTTTCATGTCAAGTGCATTTTGAACTCCAGTTATCACAGAATGGTTTTGGTTGGAAGGGACCTCTAGAGATCATCTAGTCCAATCCCCTGCTCCAGCAGGGTCACCCAGAGTACATGGCACAGGGTGGCATCCGGGTGGGTTTGGAAGATCTCCAGAGAAGGAGACTCCACAACCTCTCTGGGCAGCCTGTTCCAAATTATGGTGTTTGAATGCTACATCTAAGGGTTGTTACAAGAAATAACAGGGAAGTGTTGATTTTAAGGTGTTTATTACTTATTGAACGTCACTGATGCACCTCACGTGGGGCAGCCCGATAAATGAGCAGAGAAACGTGGCGAGCAGATGCCACGGAGCCGAAGCACGAGCTACGGGAAGTGCCGCAAGGGCCACGAGCAAATCCCTTAGCCAAATCCGGGCATGGAGGTTGGACGCGCGGCCCCGGAGCAGAGGGTGCCCCTCGCCCGCCACCCTGGGCGCTCCTCGGCTCCCGGAGCGGCCACGCGGCCT
>NW_010584013.1:162538-184397 GCF_000705375.1 Tinamus guttatus | reverse complement strand
GGGCTTTAAAAAAAAAAATGTTGGGAGAGTTTCTGGCTTGTCTGGAAACAGCAAGACTAATTGCCATGCGCTTCCGGTTTGAAACTGGCAGCAGACAACATCTTGAAAATGAGTCACTGCAGCTCACAAAGAAACTCTGTGGTTTTCTCCTCCTCAGGTTTATATATTTGCGCGTTTTTTCAGTTTCCTTTGTAGTCTTCAGCCCTCGGCGCTGCTTTCCCCCTCCCCACTTTTCTTAGCCGCCCCCTGCCCCAGGACCCTGTGGCCAACGTGTATAGTTTCCACATCAACTTAAAAAACATAAAAAGTATTTGTAAAAAAAAAAAAAAGAAGAAAGAGAGAGAAAGGGAGAGAAAGTGGAGAGTTGTTTTTGGATCTGGCTTTGCTGAAGGTTAGAGGGACTCCGATGCTGCAGGGGGAAAAAGTTCCCTGAATTTTCCACTGGCTGCAGGAAGAGAGCCCATTTAGTCATGGCTAAGTAATGTCTGCACACACACCAACTAATCTCATTAGGAGTTTCCGTTCCCTAACACAGGAGGGTTTTGTGAAGCCCTGTCAGCCTTTCTAGCGTTGCAGTTGAAAGGGAGACAAGTTACATCTTTATTTACTTAGGGAGGTAGTGCTACAACAAGTTTTTTTACATCGCAGCATCTTTGCAGGCTCGAGGACTCCTGCTTCAGAAGTCAATGTTTCACTTAATTTCAAGTGGAAAGCCGTGGTTTGTCTCATACTTTGCTCATGCGGGTTTTTTGAATAGTTCAGATTGAGCAGAATTTAAGCCTAAATGCTGCTTTAGGATGGAGCATGAAAATGGGATGTTGGGAAGGCTGTATTAAGATAATTATGTCTTCGCATGTGGGATAATTGTATGTAATTGCATGTTAAAATGACGCTCTACTGCCATGATACTGAAGGGGGTGGACACTTTTGAACTGTGTATTGATCCGGGTAATCTGGCTCTATTGGTAATGTACATATTTAATTTCTGAGTGATATTTTTCTTGTACATGTAACTTTCAAATTAGTGATTTCTGTAATTACTTAGTGGTTATTTATTTTCATGACAATCATAGAAAAAAAATCAAAATTAAAAGAGTTTTCCTTCACTCCAGTGATTTTTAATTTGAACTAGAAGTTAACAACTTAGGCAAAAAAAAATGTCCGGGGCAAACAAAGAAAATGGAGTCTTACTTGCAAGTGGTTTTTGATTTAAAGAAAAGTGAAAAAAAAAAGTGAAGAAAACTAAATAGAGAAAATAATACTTAGCTACTTACTTAAATTTGTCATGTGATAGGCTTAAGCAAGTAATTGTGCAAAAAAAAAGTAGTAGTTGGATGAACAAGTAATTACAGTCAACCACGTGTTTACCTTTGAGGATCTTCAGTTTCCTCTACTTTCTATGTCCAAGTTGTACAGAAAGCTTTTTCCCTAAGCTAATTTTGTGGAGTTTTGTCAGTGGATTAGTGACCCTAAGCACTATTGGCCTTTTGATTCTGTACTGGAGCAAGGAAGAGTTTTAAAATTTGTGTACGAAACAGAAAATGTCTGATCTCTGTTTCAGTCAAATGCAGTCAGTTATCAGATAGAGAGATATCTTTTCTGATTTAGGAGTTTGGATTCTTTTGTAAAATTCCAGATTTTGGGGAGAAGTTGAATATAATCTCAGAAATTCAATGTCATGGGAGAGCTAGTGTGGCAGACATACAACACCAAAACTCTTATTAGAGAGACTTCCCACAGCTCTTATCTCTGTTTGAAATATTCACACTTAATTATCCAGTTGTTACATTAAATATTGCTGAAATTTCAGTGTGACATCCATTGATCAGTATAGATGAAGCATACTCATTCATACATACACATCCATATATCTACACTAAATGAATTTTGTATGTAGCATTCACTCAGCATAAGCAAAAATATCTTGGTGTCCTCACAGAAAAATAAATATAATGGTAGTATATAAGTTAGATTTTCAGTGTATTTGAAAAAATAAATATAATGGTAGTATATAAGTTGTTAGATTTTCAGTGTATTTGAAGAGAGGATGAAAATCAGTCCCTAAATGTGTTCAAAAAGTAAGCAGTTCTGTCCAGAAGAGAAAAAATATGAGCATCAAATTGTACATGGTGTTTTTTCATTTAAATAGTGAAAATGTATTAAGGGTGTTCCACTATAAATATGATTTTTTCATTACCTGCTTTGATTTATGAAATAAAAAGTTTGTAAAAAATATATATACTATCAGCTAAAGGATGAGCTCCTATCCACAACATATATCTCGATTTTCTGAATCGACTCCAGGAGCTGTTGCTAAAAAGAAAAAATGTACGATTTTATGCTATTCAATATCGCTGTCTCCATCTGGATGCAACCGATGAAACAAACAGCACAATCTCAGAGACATAAACGGAGCTGCCCCTTTCCTTGTAACTGTGCAAACTCCATGTGTTTACCCGGCACTGCACGCTGGCATGGATGCTTTCATAGATAGAAATGAAAATACATTTCATTTCGCTCCTTGGCAATTCTTGCTGCTTATTGATTCACGGTGCTTCTTTGCTCCTTTTAATTAAGGGCATTTCATTGAACTTCAGCCCTGAAAACAAGCCTCTCCACAGAGCGAAGCGTGCCCCTTTGCTGCGCGCTGCGTGAACTGCACCTCCCCTCTGCACTGCCGGTCCTGGGCTGGGGTGGGATGCGCGCCAGCTTCGGGCGTGCTAGGATACAGGTATTGTTGTGGCATTAGGGAGCAAGGGGCTTGCTATATCTGAAGCTGAAGTCTCGTTTAGTTTCAAAACATGTTACGGAGGATTTATCACAGCGTGGCTGGTATTTTGCAAGTTCTCCAAGGTTGCATGGAGCCTGTCGTTGTGCTGGGGGTCGTGCGTACGCAGGCAGGAGGATAGGGGCATGTGGAAGTTATGGACACCGGGTGCTGTCAGCTGCATGAAATGCCAATCGGAGCTTTGGAAATGCAGTTACATGACAAACTATTTCTTCAGAAAAACAAAAGAAAAGTAATAAATGTTTAAGTAAAAAGGCATTTGGCTACAAAAGATACAGGAGATTGAGCTAAGCCCGAATGTAGTAACATACAGTTATTTGTGATGCATATGAATGTATTTTAGCTGGTGTATGTCTTGTTAGTAACACTGTATGAAACTTATATACCTGTGCGGTTACCTCTGTAGGCTGAGTAATTCTATATCACAGTACTGAATAGCTTAAGATAGACTAGATAAGACTTGTTAAATTGCTAGTGATTCCCCCAAAGACCTGGCTGGTTGGACTCATTTGTGCAGTTCAGGTGATCTGCCAGTCCGTGGTTTTCTTCTGGTGCTGATGGCTCTAATCTGCAGCAGCTGAACATTGCCTTTTGAGTCCATCGTAGCACCAGGTTGCTCAAGAACTATAGGGTTTGACTTGATGTGCATCTTATCACCACAACCAGTACTTTGTCAACAGGCTGTCACTTACAGGCTATTGAAAATCATCTAGTACTGAATATCGTAGGATGGGTTCATCATATACTATCCTGTGGCTTTCTCCGCAGTATTTTCCACAATAGGGAATCTTTTGCAGTTTTGAATCATTAGACAGATGTTTACTTGGTCTGTGGCTTGTTAAATGAATCAACTGATAGTCCGGAGGCTGTTGAAAGCTCTTGAAAGGCTGACTGTATGTTCTCATGTTGAAGTATTTTGCTGAATTATGTATGATTTAAGAATTAGTCATGATCTTCAAGAGAATGTCAAGGTGTAGGTGCAGGAAGTCCAGCTCACTGCATTGCAAAACCGAGTGCTACATGTATGGGGGCAGAGCACGAGGCACACGGTGCCCCTCGAGTGTGCACGCGGCAAGAATAGCGGGCATCCTTGCACCTTTGTTTAAGTGGATGTGTTTGGGGGTTTCAGAGCTACTAACGGCTTTGTCAGGATGCAGGTTTTAAGGATTTGCTTTTAAGTATAGAGTTTAAACTTGAAGCATTTTCAATGAGATTTTTACCGCTTTTCTAATATCAAAATCTAAACAAAATACCTGCCATAAGAATTGCCATGAAAATATCCCAAAGGCAGTAAATGCCAGCTAATTCAATGCCAATTAATATCTATGTGGACATTTTGCTTTTCATATGATTAACATGATTTTTGTAGTTCCAAGTTTAGTCAGTGTAATTGATATGGTCCATATCTCCCAGTGTCCTGAATAACTACATAATTATTTTAAAGTTATATTATAGTTAAGAACATAATATAGCCATGCCTTAAGCAGATACAACTCCACGGAACTATATATTTTTCTTAATGCTATGGAATTACAGTTGCCAATACCACATCCGGTTTTGGCCTGCTTGCTCTAGTAGCAGTGTCGTGACTAACTATAGTAGTTTTTGTCCTCCTCAGGTTTGTGCGTCTGTAATCTTTCCTGAGTGGTCGTGTAGCTGTCCATGTTGCAGCTAAGTGGACTGTTGTGCTGCTGTGGTACTTTCTTGCCTTTTGCCATCCTTTAGAAGGAATCCACTGACCCCTGTACGCATGGGCTGCCTGTTGAAAATTGTTGACCTGTATGATGACACCTATAAACTTTGAATATAAAAAAAAATTCCAAAGACTTTGCGTGCCCCTACATAGGAGAAATCAGATAGTTCTCAAGGTGCTGAGAAGACAGCAGGGAAGAAATTCTGTAGTGTGCCACAAACTTTCTTGTTTTGGTCTTGTAAAGCACTTAAGTGTGTATTTATTTGTGAGTGTGTCAGCCCTCCTGTTAATGCACTGAGACTAATTGCATGTTGCAGACACTTAAAGGCTTTGCTCGATTAGGCTCTGAGCGTAACCTGGGTACTGCAGTAGCTCCTCCTAGCTCCGTGCCAGCTTCCCGCTCTGTGGAAGTGCCCCCCGAGTGTCTGTCGGCCTTGCTCTAAAACCTGCCCGTGTCAGGATGTTCTGAGCATGTGAGTGACATTTCCCTTCCACGGACCCTCCCCGAGCCCGTTTCACAGAGTTATTTGAACCATATCTGGGTCTCCGAGTGTCAATTTATCATAAAATAGTTGGAGGTTCTGAGTAGAGCTTTAGAGACCAGTTGAATAATCCTTGCAAATGGAGATGAGTATATGTTAATACAGAGGCAAACAATAGAGGCTTAATTTCTTCCTCTGCAAATGTGTGTTCATTTTCTTTTATCTTGTGGATCCGAACTGGAAGATCAGTTCAGGTAGCAGCAGAGGAAATCTCACATCATTCAGTATCAAGTTGTTACATATAATTTTAGCTGATGTTACATGATATCTTAAATCGTTTGAGTTTTAATCTTTCTGACTCTCACCAATTATTTAAAGCCAATAAAGGCTTTCTTATCATTAACCTAATTATTAAATCCTGTCAATGAGATTTCACAAGATGGATCTTCCTTTGAAAATATTAGCGAGCAAGCAAAAATAAGTTTATGTAAAATCTGCTTCACAGTCATACAAAAAAGAATAGACAAAATACATAATTTCTCCACAGAATCTAAATGTCTTCAGTCTAATGCACTCCCGTGAGTTTTCCATCCTGGCAGTTTGTCTACAAAACAGTTTTCTGTCAAGCATCCATTTGCCTCTAATGTGGTGGCAGCACCTCTTTACTGTATCTCTGTGTATCTCTTTTTTTAACTTATTTTTATTTGAAGAAAATTGATCACATGTATTTCAGTTCAGGCTTTTGGGAAAGGATCCTAATGAGCATTGTTATTGTTTCTAAATGTTTGCATTGTGGTCATGCAGAGTGGCCTCTCTTGTATCAAGTCACAGTACAACACAAACAAGAAGTTTATAGACTCAAGTAGCGCTATTACCTCTGCCCAGCAATTTACAGTAATTCATTAGATGAAACAATCTTTAAAAAGCACTTAGGAGCTTAGAGCAGATTCCTGTTTCAGTCATGGCAGTGGAATCTGGAGAAAGTCGACCGCATTGCGAGGATTTCTTCCAGGTTGTGCTCCCGCCGCCGGGATGGCAGCGTGGGTTTAGGCTGCAGCCCGAGGGCCTCTCCCAAGCCTGGTGACTCAGAGCACGTCCCGGCCGCCGCCGCGGTCAGCGGAGCAGCCTCCCGCGCCGCGACACAAAGTGTCACCGCAGCTTCGTGCTGCCCTGAGCCTGCGCTGCCCCGGCAGCAGCGCGCAGCAAAACTCACGCTGTGATCTGGTCCCCGCTGAGGAGAGCGGACGGAGCCTCTGCACTTTATTTGAGCCTGGAATCTCCTCCAGGACCTGCTGTTCTAATGAAGATAACGGCTGCTGTGTATCCCCAGCCGCAGAGACACTGACAGACCGATTTGTGAATTGATGCCATTTCCGACCCGGGCCGTCCAGGCGCTTGCTCTGCAGTGAAGTTCACAGTAATCACTGAAATACTGTCCCCCCACTTGTCTTGTCTTCACGGTTTGCCGCAACCAAGGGAGTTGGTTTAAGTACCCAGGACGCTGTACAGGAGAGTAACAAATGGATACTCTGTTGGCAGAAATCACCTGTATTTTGGATATGTTCTGCTGGGTGTTGCAGCGTTTAAAGAACGATGTTAGGGGAAAGGTGCGTGTGTGTGACTTCAGATTCCTATTGGTATACCAGAAAAATGAAACATGCTAGAAAATAAAGCAGCAGTTTGTTCTTTTAGTTTTTTTTCAGTTTAGTTTAGCACGTGGTAACTGTGTAACAGAGCTCTGACTAGTACTGAGGAAGGAGAAAGAGCCCAATTTTTTGAGACTGGACATGTAAGCGAGATTCTTAATTTAGGTTTTTACTACAAGACCGTTACACACAGGATTAACACAGCGTGTAAAGTGAAAAGGATGCGCCTTGGCTAGTGCTATGAGTAACTCCTCGTTATTTATGACTAGGGATCATTAAGCCTGGCTCCTGCTCCAGGAACTATTGCCGTAGTGCTGGCTTCCTGGGGGGAACGGGCCAGGGAGAAGGGCTCTGTGCCCATGCAGCTTGCTATCTGCTGAGCGGCGCTGCGCCGTTCTCAGAGTAACGCTCCAGCTTGCGACGTGACAGCGCACAGGTTAAGCGCCTTATGTTACTTAATAGTTAATGACTCATCCGGCTAATCCAGCGACTTCTGAAAGTGCGGAGAAGGCCAGCCCAGGCTGCCAGGATAAGCTGCTATCGTCTCGCTGCGCTTCAGGTCGCACAGCAGTTGGCAGCCACCTCGGCTTGCCGCAACAGAATGACCGGAATTGCATTTCCTTTCATTTTTACTCTGTTCCTCTCTATCCACTGTAGTATAAAGGTCTGCTTGTTTACCTGATTTTCTAGTCTAGGAAAAATCAGTCAAGAGGGGAAGATCAGTTTAGAAATCTAAATATGAAGGGTATGAAAAGTAACATTTGATACAGCTGGTTGCATTATTACAGTATTTACAGCGCTAGAGCCATTAACAGGAGTTACAATACTGGAAATTTTAATACTTCAGTTTAAGAAACACGTACAGATAAGGAAAAAGTATTCACATTTGAGAGTAACTGTCACCTGATACATGTGAAATGAACTTCCTAGAGTAGGCCATGCTCTTGTAGTCTGTATCCCCGGCCACCTGTGTCTTTGGTTTTTGTTTGCATGCACGTTTTTCCTGAATTCACGAAAGGGACTATTAGAGATTTTGTACAGGACAGTCAAGTAGTCATGAACTATGTCCTACTGATGCTGGCAAAAGCATAAGCGAAGCTCATATGGGGAAAATAAACACGTAGAGCTGGCTTTGAAGGCAGAAGCCGCTCAGCTCGCAGCGCCGCGCGCTGCCGCGTGCCGCAGATGGGCGCCACATGAGCGGCCGCGGGAGCCGCCTTCGTCTCGCTCCTTCCCCGGGGTGGGTGCCTGGGGCTGTTGGTGGTTCCTGTAGTTCCGTCCATGGCCAGCTTTGGAAAGAGCTGAGCAGGTTGTTCCTGAGGCCTTTTGCAGGGAGGCGACTAGCCGTGTTCCCTCCTGATAAGGGCTTTTACTCTCTTCTGATGAAAACTGTTCCTTGATCTGCGTCCTTACAGAGAAACCCCCAAATACTCCTGTTTTAAGGTTGTGTCATCGCACCTCTCTGTGCCAGGCAGCGCTTCCTTCATTGTGTTAATTTGCGGCCTGTGGAGCTTTCTTCCTCTGGCCATCTGCCTCGGTCTTTCTTTGATTTATTAAGAAAAAATACTCGGGACGTAGTGCTACATCAGATCTGCCTGCTGGAAGCACGTCAGGACATGTGTCCATACGCTTTCTTTGCTGCCGTGTCACTCAGCATCATCATGCAACATTTTCCTGGGTCTTGCCGCTCTCGCTTTTGTGCTCCTGCAATTGCGGGAGTCTGATTATTTTCTTAAACACACCGAGGCCAGCAGGTGTTGCTGCTTGAGAAGGTGACCCTGCAAATTATCGCATGTATTGTAAACAATCTTTTAAAATGATAATATAACTTTAGGGGAAAACTGTTAAGCAGAGGTGGCAGAGCAGGGAGCAGGTGTGCATGGAGTGGCTCTGTTAAGTACAATGATCAGAAAGGACCCTCTGTGCTTTTCCGGTGCATCCTTAAACCCCTGGATTTGTGTTGGGATGTTACTGCGGTCCCAGAGGCGAATTGGAACTTGTGTGCTGGGCAGTCTTCAGCTTTCTCTAATGTTTCCACTGGGTGGTGCTGCAGGAATTCCGATTTTTTTTACTTGAATCTGCATTTCCCAGAAAGACGCCCCTAAAATATAATAGGAGGAAGTCCTGATTTAGAAAGTTTTTGCAGTTTCAACACAATAGAAAAACTCTGAGGATGCTCTGGCAGGAAATGTCCCGCTTGCTGGGTATGGAAAAAATGGTAGTATTCTGTATCACACACATACAGCAAGTTCCCTAAAGTGCTGTGAACACGGGTTGCACCATTAGCGTGATTTATTACCATTTAGCAGAGAAAGTTCTGCATAAAATTAAAACAGATATATTTACATGCTTGTGTGTTTATTTTTTCAAAGTCAATTAAACTATCAGGATGATCTCCTTTGATGAATATTTGACAAAGTTTCTAAGTAAACAAACTGATATTTGTTTTTCCGCCTTTCTGCCAGAATCGCTAACTTTTCACCAACCACATCCTCTCTATCATCCTTGAAGCATCTCTGTTGAGAAAGAAAATGTGAGGACTGACTCAGAGTTTTGCCTTGTTCTTCTAAATTTTCCTTAGCAAACATTTGGATGCTTTGGGCAGTCCTCTTCAACTTCTCATGATAAACTGCATGCTACACAGGCCAGTTTTCAGTGGGAAGGATCAAGTTTTGCTGATTTTTTTTTTGATTATTCTAGGATACTATTTTTTCTTGATCAGCTCACATTTGCTTCTGGAATTAAATACAAAATAAATATGCTTCAATTTTGTAGAAGCAAAATGTAAAATAGAAAAATTGGTCTGGGGCATCTGTAAGCTATTAAGACTTTCCATATGAACATTCACTTTAGAAATATGTTTAAAAATACACAACTAAAGCAGCTAGTCTGTGTTATTCTGTATTTTTCTCTAAATACATAATTTTGTCTTTGATATTTGTCATTATGGAATTTAATTCTTTGGTAATTTCAGAAAACCTTTTAAAATCACATAGCTGTTTATTTTATAAATATTTTTTAATTTGGAAATGAGTGCAATTTAGCAATAGCTCAATTTCCTGTAATGAGAAACTGGTCAAAAAAAATCACCTAAATAATGTGAGTAATGACAGAATAGCTGTATTCTTTCACACGTTAATTCCAGAGTCACCTCAAGGGTTAAAATGAACCTGAGACACTTAGAAAAATAAAACCAGAGCTGCTGTTACAAACTGGGACAGATGTAGGAGGCCAGGTTTCCTGTGGCCCATTTTCCAGTTTCCTGGCTGCAACCTGCAGAAACGAAGGAAGCGGCGAGCTCTCGTGAAGGAGCCCTAACGCTGCCCGGCATCGCCCGCTCCGCAGCACGTACAAAGACGGCAAGTGGACGTACAGAAAATACACACACGTTTTCCAGAGCAGTTGGAAATGGGGCGGAAAATAACAGGCATCTCTTAGGGAGAGATGCGGCCTGCTTGCAAACGCACGCACTTCCCTGTGGGAACAGTGGAAATAGAGGGGGTGCCGCTGCAGAAAAGGAGCTGGGTCTTTTGCAGCTGCTTTGGCTACAGGAGGAATTAGTTGTTTTTTCATGTGCTCAGTGAAGGTAATTTCCCCGCTCTGACCGGCGTCTTAATCCTGTTCATGAGCAGGTCTGATCGGTCTGGGATTACCTGTATTCCCTAATGCTGGCTAACACCTGCTGCGTCTTGCTCATTTAATTGATCTCCAGCTGATTTTTTCAGCCCTTGGGCTTCCCTGGTAGTATCTCTTGCACCTCTGTCCCTCATCTTTCCTTAGTGCAATGGCTCAGTCTCATCTCTGAGTCCTAAAGTGCTCTTCTGCCATCTTTCTAAAGTGAAAGAAGGCTGGTTTTCTTTTTAATGATTGGAGGGATCCCCATTTTTCGCATTCAAAACTTGTTCAGCAATAATTATTTATAAGGGGTAAGGAGGAGCTATGAAGAAAGAATCCTGTTACAAAACGTGTTATATAGGGGCTATGGGAGGGCTTGCAGGGAGATGCAGCAACGTCATCTGGAAGCTGAGGACCTGTGCTGAGGTCCTGGGCCCTGCGCTGAGGTCCTGGGCCCTGCAGAGCTGCTCTCCAGCTTTCTCTCCTGCCTTCTGTTTTTTTTTTTTTTTTCTAACGAGGAGTTCTACTGAGCTCAGTGCCTCAAAGAGGCTCTGTTTATCTGTCCTGCAGTTCATGTCATAAATCTTCCTGCTAATGAGTGTTCTAGTTAGTTTTGCCTGGGTGACTCCTGCTTTTCTACTGCCTGATTTTTTAGATGAGTTGCTTATTTGTTTTATTTTGCCCAACAGGTTAATGACTTATTTTTGTAGCCTTAATGCCACTCAGCTAGCACTTTGTGGCATGGGAAGTCATGTATCTTGTCTTGATCACAAAATGGCAATACGGCCCATCAGCATGCACGTCTTAACTATTTCTAGTGCAACTTGCCTGATGTAAGACTTCCAGCTTCTGCTAAACGGCACCCTCATACCATGAGGCTGAGAGCCAGTCTTTGGCATTTGGGCCCACAGTCACCTTACCTTGGGGAGCAATTTGGCCCTCTTTGCAGGAAAGGCAGGTCTTAGATGGGGCAGTTTTGCCCTTGGAAGTGCCTGGTCTTTTCTGCCTTTCCCTTCAGGGAGAGCTTGCAATGTTGACTTTGCCACTGTCACCTCCATCCCATCTCAGTCATGAACTTATTAAAAGTTTGGTGTGTGGAGGTCACATTACCTCGTCCTGATCATCCAGACAGGGCCATCTGAATGAATATGAATCGTTGTTGCAAGTTATGTGTTAGTGTGTGCAACTGGCACCATTGCTTGAGAAATGGACTATCAGGAAGCTGCATCTTGAAATATCCTTTTGCTGTGTAATACTATATTTCCAAGTCTAATCCTTTTTAACTGTGCCAGTAATTATTTGGAACAAAGGCAGTGAGTGGAATTGATCAGGAAGTAAAATTACAGGGCTAATCAAGTCAAGTCAACCTTGTAGATTTGTTTCATGGATTAGGAAATATTGATGCTTGTCAAATGTATTGTATAAATGTTTTTAAAACAGTGTGATTGAAAAGCTATGTGTGTTAAAGTTGGACCACGAAAAAATTTATTTGGACTCCTTTGTCTGGATCCATTTGATTACATTTTCTGTGATAAAGTCTATATAGGTTTCCTGTCTCGTTTTGTACCAGGAATGTATGTTACTATCTAAATAAGCGACTTTTTAAAAAACTTATTTTCTTTTAATCATTGTTCACATATTAGAGAATGGGCATGAGTAACAGAGATTAAAGCCAAGTTTATCAAATTCAGGATAACTCCATGTGAGATGCCAGAAGTCTATTTAAGTCTATTTAAAATTCTGTATGACCATATAGGCTAAGCATAAAGCTCTCTTTAAGGTTGTTGCTACTGTGAATATTCCTAGTTCAGCAAATCAGACCTGAAGGCCATTTTTGGGGTGCATAGAGTAAAAGAAACATACGATTCATGATCAGCTGGAAATGCAGTTTGCATGATTTGCCTCAGTTAGGACCTATACATCCAGTTGCTATATAAACTGCATCCAGTTGCTATATAAACGTCATACAAAGCTTTATACAGGAACTCAGTGGCAGATGGGGCGTTGGGATCTAGTGCAGCACTGAGCTGTTTTAATCCTGTTGCCGTACGGGCAAACTTGGGTGACATCCAGTGGAAGCCGTCTGGACGTCCCACTTAAGCGCTCTGATACTGGGTGTTTGGGTGCAGAGGTTGAAGCCCCGTGAGAGCTGTGTCCTTGCAGAGGTCAGCACAGCTCTCACCCGGAGGAGCCCGACGCGGGCAGATGCTGAGGAGCTGCCAGGGCCTAACTGCACCACCACCGTCTCTCCGGGGTGCAGAGGCCCCCACATTATGTGCGTATCTGAGCTGGTTCAAAGAACTGGTCAGGATGAAGCATCATTTTCAAAGGATGTAACCTTTTATATGATAACCACTGGAAGGCACCTCCAGTGGCCAGAACAGCCTGGACAGCCGCCGAGCGGGCGCTCCCGAGGCCTGCGCTGCCCACGCAGTCTCAGCCAGCTCGCACATCTGGCACCACGCACGCGGCTCGGTCACTGCGAGGCCAACGTTTATTCAGTAAAAAGGAATCCCAAACTGTCTCCATCTGGTAAAACGAGAGCCATCAGCAAGCAGGTTGGTAACGGAAGGCACAGCGCAAGGTGGATGCAGCGTGAGCGCTCCTGGCTGGAGCTGGATGGGGATGGAGGAGGCTGCAGCAGGAGCCGCGCGTCCTGGGTGCTTCCACCTCCCTCCGTGCGGAGACGGGGTCTCCGCTGAGCCCAAGGAGACAGGGCTGCGGCCTGGAACGAGGGAGCTGCGTCTCGGAGGCGTCAGGTTGCAGCGAGGGTCACGGGGTGGAGTTTGCACTGGTGCTTCTGTAACCCTCTTCCATCTTTCGTTTCTTCAGCTAAAATTCAATGGACAATGTTTCTAGCCTGTGACCCCGTGTGTATTTTAATACGGTTTTCAAATGAGATATTTTTAATTTTCCAAAGCAAAACATGCTGCATTTGTGATTCCTTATTTAAAAGATCCATATGATACGAGCTGATATTCAAGCTATCCCTATATAAAGTACCACATGTAGAAACCATGATTATTTTTAAGCAATGCGCCTGCATATACACACATTGTAAAATAACTTGAACAACTGAGAAGTTAATGCAAACATAGATGTGATACCAGATGAATAAAAACACTTCATTAGCTCTGATGTTATAGATAAATAATCCATGAGGGATGCTAACAGCCACAGAGATTGTCCAGTTTAAAGGAAACTGTTAGTACTGTGAAGCAAGTGGGTTACTTTTAGATATACTTAATTGCGGCTATACAATTTCCTACTCTGGGTGGAAAAGGATTTATATATAAAAGTGCTGAAAAAATTGCAATAAAGTAATTGCAAAAAGTGCCAAAACCTCCACATAAATATGTATTTACTTGCCCT
Organism: Tinamus guttatus; assembly: GCF_000705375.1. Next base: position 170,801 of record NW_010584013.1, on the reverse strand, counting down.
TAAACACCCGTTCCTTCATGTGTACCTAGCAGCGATGTGAGCCTTTGCCATCCCTTGAGGTACTGTGCAGTCGGCCTGTCGCACAGCTGGGTGTCATTAGATGTTTATTTCTGCCCTGCCCATTCAAGCTGGATGCCCAGTTATTTAGGGAAATGCGGCTTTTGCATGGATAATAAAAGCATGGCCAATTTTTGCAAACTCCTTTTTGGGCAGTTTACTTAGAAATTATTTAGACCAAAGTGAGTCTCCAACTTGTTTGTCTTTTCTGTAAAAATATTTACAACATCCGCTAGTATCTTTAACTTGTTTTTACAATAGCTTTGGTGAAGCTTATGTAATTTAGTTTCATTAACCACTGTATTTCCAAGATGAGCATGCAGTGAGTTAGAAAAAATAAATGGGATTTCTTTAGTGCTCTAGCAGACTTGAATGGGCAAATCGTATTTCCGCGAGCAGCTTGTTACGTGTAATAGAATAGTTAGCAGCTTTATGCCCTCTTGTGGTCAACACACCGAAGGAAATGTGGGGCTGTAAGCTTTCTCTAACTGTCTCTGTAGTGTAGCAGGATATACAGAGGAATATTTTAGAAAACAAAAAGAGTAAGAAAATTAGTAATTATCACTTTGTTTGGGTAAAGCCAAAAGTAGCCACTGCTGCATGAACTCTCAACTAATTACTCTCAAGTAATACCTAACCCAGTAGTCAATTGCTCCAGTAATACTGGCATTTTAAAATGTGCATTAGTTAGATATAACACATCAGAATTAAATATCAGAAAAGACAAGAAAAAAAAAAAGATTTGCTGCACTGTTAAAATGCAGTCAAAGTTATGGGGAATAATCTCAGTTTGTTTAAAAGGTCAGTTGAAGCTACATCTTTTTACAATAATGAATTGTCTTTGGTGCCAACAATTCCAAGTTTTAAGTTGTCTATGGGCCTGCTGGTATGTTGTCATTCTTAAGTTTGTTCACATATTATAGTACAGACAGAGAGCAGGAAAAAACTATTCAAACATCCTTAACAGTGATACTCAGGCACCGTTAAAATGTATTCCAAACTTTCATGTAGGACAATGAAAGAAGAGACCCTTGTTACACAAAGATTCAGCATAAACAGTGCTTACTTTACTGTGGTTAAGTCAAATGATCATTCATCATCTCTGCCAAATATATAGTATCTTTTGAGCTGGTTGAATTAGCAAGCAGAAAGACTGGGAGCTAGGAAGAAAGAGCCTGGTTTCCGGTTGTCCACACCAAAAGCAATGCTTCGCTCTTCCTCTTTCCTTCCCTTTCTCCCAGTGACATAAACTGACAAGTTCAGTCCACTCAGCGTACTTATGTCCCTTTTTTTTTTTTCTCTATACCTTTTTTTGAAAACTGGCTCCCCACACTGAACTGGAGGCTTCAGCTAGAGATGATCCTGTACCACATGAACTAAATGGGTAATTCTTACGGAATTTAGTTCTCTTTTCAGACTAAAACCACGCTGAAATATGGGGCTCCAGGGCTTGCTGATCTTGTGGGGGTTTAGTTGCCAATGCTGCAGTGACTTCCTTTGCCAAATTGCACTCGTGGCAGAGCCTATTACCGAGATGAGCGCTGGCTATAACACGAGCTCTCAGATGTTTTTCACACTGTCGCCTTCCTTTGTCCCCTCTAGGTATGGAGAGTGCAATCACGCTGTGGCAGTTCCTTTTGCAGTTGCTGCTAGACCAGAAACATGAGCACCTGATTTGCTGGACGTCTAACGATGGCGAGTTCAAGCTACTCAAGGCAGAAGAAGTGGCTAAGCTGTGGGGACTCAGAAAAAACAAAACTAATATGAATTATGACAAGCTGAGCAGAGCGCTCAGATACTATTATGACAAGGTAAATTTTGTTATTCTCCTGCAGACTAAGAACATAGACACACTGCCTTTTAATATTTCATCTCTATGTGGAAGCTTGTTAAAAGTTCCCCTAATTAGCTGTTACGGTGGATAACACTGTGGAAGGCAATCACAGCAGAGGTAAGAGGGCAGCTAACACATGCACAGGAAAACAAGGCACATCTCTTTCCTAAAAAGGGGAAGTTATGACCTAGGCTTACACTGACTGCTGCTTACATGTGTTTATGCATTTGGCTACCCAATACTTTCTGTAGCTTTTGACAACAATAAAGTACGTGTTGCTAATGAAGGACTGTTTGATTATTGCAGCCTGTGTTAGATCCCCTGGAAGGCAGGAAGGTGGTAGAAAGCAGTAAAATTGGGATGCAGCAGATACAGAGTGGCAGCTTGGCCAGCAGGTATCTACAGCTGTCTTAGGACAAGGAAAAGACACACAGAAACCCCAACAGAATGGATAGCAGGGTTGAATTTCAGAGTTTTTGTGGAACACGGTCAGTTTTTAGCTAGCCTTGCCTGATCTTTCCTGTGAAACTTTTTGTTTTACAATTGCATTGGGTCCTAATTCTTTTAGTTGGCTACTATCAGTGTTCAAACAATTCCAGAATTATTATGGCAGTGCAGTTTTACTTCACGAGAATATCACTTCATTTGTTAACATGTAGTGTTTCTTAAGAGTTTGTAAGTCTTCCACTAAGTCATTTTTAGGACAAAATCTATGCCAGGTTCAATAGTAGTCTAGATTATATGTTGTTATGATTTAATTAGCAGCAAAATACACAAGTGAGCACCAATTCAGAATCTTACTGGAAGTGCAGGCTAAAAATGGCAAATAACAGGAAAAGCAGCTTGCCAGGTGGTGGGTGCCAGAACAGGGATGTATTTGAGTGTATTTGTCAGGGTAATAGTCTCACGTTGAGCTCACCTCAGGTGAGAACTATTTTTGTGATAGAATCTTAAATTTACACACACTTGTGACGTTACCTTCTGGGTATCTCATGTAAAAAATGGTAGAGTGCATATTTTGGTCAAGATTTCTACCTTAAATTTATTTGCCCTTGCAAAACCTATTTAGTTTTGCCCCTTCTTCATGTCGACTGAGGAGGTCATGGTTACATCTGTTGAAGTTTCATAGAACTAATTAGACACACGACATCAGCACAGTTTAGGCTCCAACCTTATAAATGGCAATTTGCCTGTGTTTGTGCTATGCTGTATGCTCTCATAAACCGCTAACAGAGAGGTATTGTAGACATGTGTGCATTCAGCTCAGAGCCATTTTCAAACTTTATTTAAAACTAAAATCTGACATAATAATATCTTGGACATAATGCAGAACTGTTTAGATCTCTAAATTTGCTTCTGATTTTCAGAGGTTATGAACAGGTCTATAATCTAGAAGTCAGCAGAGGATCCTGGAGACCAGTACCCCTAAAGATCAGATTTCTTGAATTTACTGGCAGTTAATAAGATCCCTGTCATGACTAAATCCTCCCTCACTTCAGCAATCTTTGGACTCAGTTTTAGGTGTGGAGGCAGCAGTATTGCAGAGGACACAACGATGAGAACAGGAAGCAAACACAGTTTGTATTAAATTGGCTAGACTAGCGTGGGAATCTCTCAGATGTGGCAAGACACTAGAAGATAAAAAAAAACAAACTGCGGCTCTGGAGCAACTAAAGTTTCTTGTGTTTTCTCCTTTCTCAGTTTCAAACTCTACCAGCTTCAAGGAGTTTCCAATTGTTTTTCCAACCCTTTTTTGGATTAACATTATGGGGTTTTTTATTAATTAAGTCATTTCAGGATTATTTCCTCTTAAGTGAATAATTTTTAATGCTATTCCCGAATTAATTATTTTTACTAATTCCTGTGTTCTTGAAGAATACATTAGAAAGGTTGGCTCTTACAGGTTGGTATACTAAAAAAGGAAAAATACATAGTACATTTACTTGGTCTGTTGCCATCCTGATTTTCAGGAAAGAGAGACGATATTAGTCAGTGACTAACAGTAACGTTCAGCACGGTTGCGGCAGGCTAGCTACCTTCACAAGGCAGAGGAAACTAAATATATTTGTTGTTGAACTGAGTTCAAAGTATAGTTGTTTACTGTGTGTTATTTGTAGTGTACTAATTCCTGAAGGGCCAGTTTTGCTGCGTACCCAGGCTAGAACAGCGACTAAAAATATATTCATTGCCAATTAATTTTACTGAGCACAGTTTGGCAGTCTTGCTTTCTGTTGTTCACATTAGAATTAGGAAGGGCCCTTTCTAATGTGTTAGGAAAGTAGTTCTAGTTTCAGGTTTAGAGCCATAAGTTTTGAAACAAAATCTTTGGAGTATTTTGTGTGGTAGAAGTCAGATTTTGTGCTTGAGACCCTGCTAAGGTGGCTGCATGGGCAGGCACAAAAGGATCCAGTGAGGACAGTGTAGCGGGTGTTCCAAGCAGTTAACACGGTGAATTCCCCTACACCGCGGGCTAAAAAGGCTTCTCAGCATGGGAAAATTTGCTTCATTATATCCCTCAGCCCTTCTGATTAGAGACTGGGATCGGTGCAGGCAGAGAGCCTGCTGGGGAACAAACTGCACATCCAGGCAAGCCCAAATAGGCGCCTAGTGACTGAACAGATACTGCTTGAAAATAGGAGGTAAGGTATTTATGGCACTTGTCCTTTGAGAATTGTCTCTAAAATCTCTTTTCTTCAAAACAGTAGAATGCAGTGACTTCTTACTTGAGGATCCCTTTCCCCTTGCATATCCCAGCCCTTTACCTTTCTTTTTTCTTTTGTTTTTACAGGACAGTGTTTTCAGTTGCTTTGCCCTTGCTTGTCATCTCTTTTCTCCCTGCCCTGTCAACACTGGCCACAGGAGTGGCTGTACAGTCTTTTTGCCAGGTTTCTTGCTGAGCTGACTGTTCTTACAGGCATATATTCTGCTTTTCTTGTCTTTTACTTCAAATTTTATCTAGCTATGACCCAAGAATTTTGGCCATTTTTCCTCAAGTTTTGCAGCAGGTGATTGTTCCTGCATGGAAAAAAAAGGATAAGCTCCTCCTTAGCAATTTATTGTTATCTGGGTTTGAGCCGCAGCCCAAAACATGGCTATTGCTATTTACATTGCAGGAGTAACTAACTCCTTTAGCATAAAAAGCAGCAGCAGCCCCATGGAGGAATGACCTGTTGTGTCCTGCAGGGTCACAGGCCACAGAGAAGGGCGGATTGTGAGATGAGGGCAGAGGGGCAGGGAGCCTGTGCAGGGCCTGAAGCACAGGGCAGCGCACGGTGAATGCAGGGGGGCCAGCGCCAGGGGCTCGGCAGCAGATTCGATCCTGAACTTCAGATCCTGAATCGTCCCCTGCCTTCACTTTGGCCAGTGCTGAGGCAGAGAAGAGGAAGACGTTGAGGAGGGAAGAAACCTCCTTGGCTTTCTCCTTTCCTTTCTGCACAACAAAATAGCAAGGGCTCGTGAAGGCAGACGGCCCCCGTGGGCTCTTGTGCTCCCTTTCCCAGAACCCTTTGCCTGCTTTGGGGGTTAGGCCAAGAGCAGGCTAAGCCCTGAGGTAGCCTGAGGGCGCGCTGCAGAACCTGGCCACCTTCCTCACCCTTGAGTGTCACGCACGTGTGGGCAGGCGGGTGTGCTGGGGACGAGCAGGGTGGGCAACAGGGTGACCACGGTGCTGGGGGGCTGCAGGAGAGATGAGACACAGGGCCGCTGCGTGAGCCCCGTGGGTGCTGGTTTGGTGTCTGGAGGGACGTCCCTACCTGTAAGCCAAGGGATCTGGCCAGCAAGTGAGTTTGAGATGGGGGCAGTGACCTTGTGGCAGCGGCACAAGGGAAGGGCATTTCGTCCCCGCGCTGCCCTCTGCATGAGGTGATGCTAACTGAGCTAGCATCCATGAGCTGCCTCATGGTTTGTCTTTGCAATTATCCACTGTAGAGAAATAAAACCTGATCACTGCATAAATGGAGGTTTATGGGATCTGCTGTTTTGCTTGGGGGGAACTGGCTTGTTAAAATTCATCATATGATTCATCTGAAGTTAAAAGTAAATTAATTCCAGGATTGGAGCAAAATAACACAATTAGGGCAAGTTCCTCAGCCTGGATTTCAAAGCAAGCATGATGTGCTGTTAAGGCTGATGGCTGGAATTATCTAAAATTCAGATATAAAGCACCCCAGGAAACGTATAGCATGGCATGGCTCAGTTAGTTGTAATTTGCTACCCTGATGCTGGTTGCTAAAGGTTTGTAGATAACCTAAAGCCTTTGCATTTCCTGCTTCATTTGTGCGAATAGGTTACCCCATTTCTCCTCATCCCTCTTAGTGCGTTTCCTCAGTTGCCGTAACAGGGTGGCCGGTCAGATCAGAGTGAGCTGGAGAGAAGGTGTCCTACACGCTCTCTATCTGCAGTGTGAGCACCAGGGCTGTTCCATTGCACACGCTGGTTAGTCAAACACTTTAGGCCAAAACAGTAGCTTTTTGTTGGTAAAGCGGCCCCACTGCTTTGTTTTTTCTGATAGCTGAAACCTTTGGGAAGTCTCTACGGGTTTCATGACTGCCTGAGGCACCCCCATGCATGTATCAAGGTGGCAACACAAGAAGGAAGCTCGTGAGGTTCCCAGTGAGGTTTTTTTGAGTGGGAGAAAGGTAATGACAGGGTGAAGTCCAGGAAATTACATGCAAATACCTACATTAATTGGATGCTATGGTTGTGAAAATCAAGTCCTCAAAATTTAGGAAATGCAGGTCTCACAGTTACCTGTGTACACTGCATTTTTAATTACACATTCATACTGTTGTCATGAGTAGTTATTTAATATTTTCGTATCTTCTTCGAATGATATGTGGCCTCAGGACTTACTCAGGGCTGTTCAGCCTCTCTTCCAAAGACAAGAATAAATCATTTTAGTTTCAGGTAATGGCTCCCTCCTTGTTTAGATGAGCTGAGAGAATGACATATTGTATATAAATAAAATGAGATTCTTGTCCATGTTTGGAGCAGCACGGGGCCAAGGCCTTTTAGGTGTTTGCTCTTAGTATTCAGGCTCCACACAGTTCCCTCTCTCCATACATGGTCAGACTAAATAGCCTGGTTACTATTTCATATTTTTAAAGCCCAAATGTGGATGGCAGCATGGAAGAATTGTCTGGGGAATAGGGCTTCTTGCTTGGTCTGTTTGCACAACTTTAAAAATGTGCAAGCAAGCTATGAAGTGATAGTGGAAATCACTGCTTTGCTTTTGGGAAGGTCCACCCTTGAGTTAGCTCAGGGGAAAAATCCAAGATTCTGCTTGCCTGCACACTGATGTAGACACACATCCCATTTTTAAGAGCAGACTTTGCAACCACAGCTACATCTCCTGCCAGCTTACATATTTCAGAGTATGAAGATTTCTTAGCTTGCTGTCTTGTTTTTATACAGATGACTGTAATTTTACCTTTCAGAAAGAGAAGGTAGTTATTCCACCCACAAGTTCTGGTAAATTCTCATGCAGGCAGACAGCATGCCTTGGACCTGTCCTCTACTGCAAATGTATGTTAGGTGCAAGGAGTGGAGCAGAACAACCTGCTCCCTCACAGGCTTCCCAGCCTGGGGCAGCCCTGCTCCTCATAAAGCCCTAGAAGGAATTTGTAGTCTGATCTCTGGGACTTGCACAGCCAGACAACTTGCAAGACATCCAAATGGGAGTTAAAAGAAGCAACTACAGCTCAGGCCCATCTCCTTCCATCCCAAGCAGGGGCCTGGCAACAAGTTTGCCCTGTTCTGCTATAATTTGGGCACCTCTGGCACCCTGTCTTTGTTGATTACAGGTCGTTTGGTAAGAGGAGGAAAACATTCCTAATCCATGTGCCTGTCTCTGGAATTTGAAGTCCCACATTAGTCTATGAAAATAGAAAGTGAGTCCCCGATCCTGGCTCCCTCCTCACATGGTTCCTGCAGGCACAAGATTTACTAGCTCACAGGGCCGAGCTAAGCCACTAAAATCCTTATGTCACCTTGTCCTATGGCCAAGCCTCATCTCCAGACAGCTCAAGCAGCAAATAGGAGTCAGTGTTGATTAGATTAAGAACCAAGAAATGTTTGAGCCCCACACACACACAAAACAAGAGGAACCTAAGCCTGAGTTGCGCTGATAGAAAATGGATGAAGAGCTCCCATTTATTTCTGCAGGACTCCTAGTAGTAGTACATTAACAAAAAAGAAAACAACCCAGCAGCACCACCAAAAAGCCCCAGCGTCCCACATTATAGCCTGGTTTTAAGGTGCAGGGGAACCCAGGCTTCTGAGTCTTTGGCCTGTCGGTGAGCTGGGAGGAGAGGGGGAGACGCTCCTGCAGACGGGGGCCCCGTGTGCCCGTGGAGGCTCCTGCTCCGACTCGCT
>NW_010584013.1:151480-162487 GCF_000705375.1 Tinamus guttatus | reverse complement strand
CACCTGCCAGTCCACGCTGGGCACCCAGGGCCTGCTGGCTGGCCCGGGCAGGTGCCGCAGGCTCATTCCACACTGCATCATTTCGGAGTCCCTCAAAGGTCTCCGGCAGCGGCTGGGGCCAGGCAGTCTCCTCTCTGGCAGTTCATTGCAGCCAGACCCAGGGCACTTGTGGCACTAGTGGATTCAGAGAGATGAAAAAGAGGGGCTGAAAATGCCATGGTGCTGGCCTGCTACTAAGCCAGGGGCTTTACCTCCCTGCAGAAGCAGTGGGCAGCGTGAGGAAACCTTCCCTAGCCTTCCATATCCAGGGTGGAAACGGTCTGATCTGTCATGAGGTCTGTCACTGTCGTCCATGGGCTGAGGCGTCTTCTGTAGTTCTTGATGGTTTTGACAGACCACAGAGGTGAGGATATAAAAAAAAAAAGCTGCTTTTTACCTTCAATTATTTGTCAGAAAAATTCATAAATGACAGTGGCATTTCAGAGACAGTTAATTAATTTGCATCCTTATTTTCCTTTACGTGCTGATGGAGGTTTCCTCAGGCGCCACATTTAATAGAAGGCTCCAAAGTGCTCGAGGGAGCTGCTCTTGAATCGTTTTAATCTTCAGCCCTCATTAGGCAGGCCTTTGCTGCAGGCTTATGGAGATGGAGGAGCTACAATGAAAGAGAAAGACCTTCCTAAAATATAACTATATTTAATAATAACAGAGGAAATATAAACTCACCAGTCTACTTGGTTGCTTTTTATAGCAAAGGCCCCCTGTTTCAAGCCTGCACCAGTGTAAAAATGCTGCCCTTAATCTAATACACTTAATCTTTCCCTGCTGAGAGTCACATTTTCCAAGTACTATCTCTGTTCCCAGTGTTGGATGCTGCAATAGCTCCAGCTGGCATGAGCAGAGATGAGGGATTATTTTAAATTAAAAGGAATATATTAAAAAAGGAAAACAAACCCCGCTCTGGATACTTCTTTTCATGAGTGAATTGTGCTGTTTCTTTTGCATTTTTAAAGAAAAATGTAGTGTCAAATTTTTGAATGAATCAGAGTGCAGATACAGCGTGTTTATCTGGTGTTTCTTCTGATCGATATAGCAGTGCAGTTGCCTCTTTCTACAGACCAGCCCTGCTTTTGTGCCAAGCATGGCAAGCCCTCAGAGTTACATGATGTACACATAAAATAGGGATGATGTTTGTGTTCCTTTTTCTTCTTTTTTTTATTTATAAATTAACATAACAAACATTTCTTCTATTAGTCTCTGATTCTGCTAGACAGTTCCTGGATGAGATACAATTTTTTTATTAAAATATATTAGATTTTTAGCAATATTGTGAATATTCATATTCCGTTATCTACTGATGGCAAATGTCTGTTTGCAGAGTATTAGCAGGAATTGTTGTAGATGAGTCCTGGCAGGAGAACTTGCCCCACCAAAAGGGTAACTAACTCCTGAGAAACTATTATTTTATTTTATTTTATTTTATTTTATTTTATGAAGAGAATTACAGCAAACTATACACCAGGGACTTCAAGAAGAGATAAATCACTATTTAAATCTGAGGAAATACTGCTCCATGGCACTTGGCTTAGGGTGACAAATACTGTAGTTCTTTCATAGGCCAGGCCCCCTGGTCAGCATCTAGTGTCGTAATGTCCAAGTGAGGCACGCTGAGTCCTTTCAGATACAGTGTATGGTACCAGAGCAGCTAACGAACGGGCCCATTTTGCAATAGATAAGACCAGAATCAGGAGAGGAGGAGAGGGTGAGTAGCTGGAGCAGGTAGGAGGGCTTGTTTTGTCCATACCAGACTTTCCAAGAGAAGTGTTTCATATTGTGGGGTAATTGGTCTCAGTTTTGAGAGGTACCAACGGCAACATTTGCCGTCCTTGTGAAACACGCTTGGCAGAGTGGCCTGAGTCCGAAATACAGCAAAATTGTTCTTACTAGAAGGAAAATATTGCCAAGGTGTCTCAGAGGAAGCGGGAGGAAAGGAGCCTGCCAGTGGCTCCGTAAAGCGCAGAAATGGTAATTTTGTTAGAAATCCCGATGCTCTGCTCGAGCAGAGCCCGGGTCCAGACGCACTTGAAGCCTCTCTGAAGTGTCGCCATGAGCTGGAGGAGGGAGCGGCGGCCGCCTCCCCCTCTGAAACCGCTCAGGGCTGTGATCCTCAGTGCCCTCAAAATACTGATCCTTCTGGCTGATCTGCTTTTGTGTTTGCAGAACATCATCAAGAAAGTGATTGGACAAAAATTTGTCTACAAGTTTGTCTCCTTTCCTGAGATTTTGAAAATGGATCCACACGCCGTGGAGATCAGCAGAGAGAGCCTGTTGCTGCAGGACAGCGACTGCAAGATGCCTTTGGAGAGCCGGGAGCAGCACAAGCACAGCTTGTCTGCGCTGAAAAGCACAAGTCGAAATGAGTACATCCACTCTGGCCTGTACTCCTCTTTCACCATCAACTCGCTGCAGAACCAGCCAGACCCCTACAAGCCAATCAAAACAGAAAAACTGGAGGAGAAGTCAGAAGGAAACACACCTGTCGAAGAGGTTCGGACTGTTATAAGATTTGTGACAAACAAAACAGACAAACAGGTTATGAGGCCCATTGTGTCGTTGCCTTCCACTTCCGAAACAGCGGCTGCCTCTGCTTTTCTCAGCTCTTCAGTATCAGCTAAACTGTCTTCCTTAATGTTACCCAACAGTGCCAGCATTTCCTCTCCTTCATCATCATCCTCCCGGTCCCCGTCTCTGTCTCCCACCTCGCCGCTCCCTGCAGAGCACAGGAGCCTCTTCTTTGAGTCCAGTTGCCACGACTCGGATTCGCTTGAACCTCTGAACCTCTCCTCAGGTTCCAAGGCAAAATCTCCATCGCTTCCCCCAAAGGCTAAAAAACCCAAAGGCTTGGAAATTTCCGCCCCACCTATGGTTCTTTCCGGCACCGATATTGGTTCCATTGCCCTCAACAGCCCTGCGCTTCCTTCGGGATCCCTGACTCCAGCTTTCTTCACTGCCCAGGTAAGACTTGCCCCATCCTGTGTACTCTCGCTTCAGTGAGCTCTCCCTCTGTTTGGCCAAGAGAGTTGGCACTGTGGGGTCTAATCATCATATTTTGGGGGGGAAGAAAAGAAATCATGGGACAGAGGAAAACATAGCAGAGGCTTGAATGAAAGAATAAAAATAGGTTCCTCACAGCACTGTGCTCCTGGCTTCCCACATGAATATGGAGAAAGTCATTCCAGTTCACAGGGCGCCTGGAAAGATAACGAGACGGGCAGATGGTGACATGAGTGAATCACCAATTCAAACCAGCCTCCAGGTCTACGAAGCGAGCAGAAAAAGGCCAAGAAGAAACACACGGGATTTCAGCAGGTCTGAGCTTGAGCATGCACATTATGGGATGCTTGGTTAGCTTTCTCTCCTAGGTGTAGTATCTGTTCAGAAACTGTGACATTTTCATTAGCTGTCAAAGACAGAGCAAATTAATTGGTTTCTAAGACAAGGCTCTGAAGCCAGCCTCAATTACCAGGGTTTTGCAAGTCCATAGGGTGCTTGCAGTAGCCTCCTTTCAGTGCAGACCTCTTGCAGAAATGTTTGTTTTTGTTCTTTATAAAGCTAAGAAATATGTGATCACATATTTCAGGGTATGTCAAAGTCGAGTTCTCATTTTTGGAAGATAAGAGTCCATCAAACAGCAAGTCCATGAAAAAAGTCTAGCAATTCAGAGGATAAGAGGAAAATCACAGAGCATAAAATGGTTTAGTGTATTTTGGTGCAAATACCATCATCAAATGAAGCAGGCTGAATGTTAAATAAATACACAGATGTGTGTTAAAAGGTCTCGTTTACTCAGAAAACCCAGGCTGTCAAGGGGTCAGTCCGTATCCAGACTTGCCCTTATCTCTGCCCTATCACAAGAGCCCAGTACAAGGTTGTGTTGCGCATAAGGAGGGATCTGTGGCCCTTCATCTGTCATTTCTGTGCATTGCCTTTAAGTGACGTTGGGTTTGGCAGGAAGAACAGAAGTGTGGCAAACCAAAACTGAGGTGCCTTGACAGGCTTTTATAACCTCTAACTGTAGCATAACCACAGTTAAGTATTTTGCTTGCAGGGAGCAAATTTGATGAATAAATCATGTCAGATGCCAAGCAGACACAATGACAGCATGAGTTATTACAAGCTTTCTTTAATCTACTATTACCCCCAAATTCAGTATGAACAGAGCAATTTCCTTCCTCACTGACATGCTCATTTTGTAATTATTTCTTTAGACACTTTCTCATGTATCTCTAAAATAGTATAGCTACTCTTGAAACTAGCAAAAAGGAGTCATGTGGATGACTGTGGGTCTCATTTTGAAGGATGCTTAGCTAAGACATTGATGATCTACCTCTAGGTCACTGCAAACCTACTTTTGGGAAGGTGTCTCGTGACAGAAGAAGCAGCCAGGTGGGGTAGCCCATGGGTCCACTTATTTAGACATTCGGCTATGTAGCAACATAGCTTCTGTCTCTGTCTTAGCCTTCCGTTCAGTACCTGCTTCTTTATGGATTACTGGCACATTTTTTTTTCTTTGGCCTTGGCCCTCTCCTCTCTTGGCCAATGTGTTCATGTATTTTGACCAACTGTTTTCTTCAGGCCTCTACTAGCATTTGTGACATCTACACCATGCTGTTTTCCCAGGGCACCTGCAACCCGTGTGGTGTGAATGTCTGTATGGTTTCCACATGCGCTACCCAGGCCCTGGTACATACTAGTGCGCATGGGACAGCAGTTGTCCTCTATCCGACACATGCAAGGAAAGACTGTGCTCACCTGCATCCTCTTTCACAAAAGTCAGAAGCCAAGAGCGTCACTGCTTAATATGACCCTCTTGGTGCAATGAATTACTCCTCTTTAAAAATTTCCTATGCTTAGACTATAATGATGTTCTCTAAGCAGGAACTTAGCACTTGGTTTCAGAACCAGTATCAGCTATGTGGCTGTATGAGGGCAGAAAATGAAGTGAGCCCATCAGTTTCCCCATGTGTGTCCCCGTGTACGTCCTCACAGTGTAAGGACAGCCTGTGCTGGGGTCGTGTTTACATTACTCTTTCTCTGGGTGTTTTGGTGGCCAAACTGTGCACGAGCCGGGAATACCCTGTGTCCTCCTGCAGGAACTGCTGGCGGGGTGGAGCCGTCGGCTGCCCTTCAGGAATACCCTGTGTCCTCCTGCAGGAACTGCTGGCGGGTTGGAGCCGTGCTCCGGCTGCCCTTCAGGAATACCCTGTGTCCTCCTGCAGGAACTGCTGGCGGGTTGGAGCCGTGCTCCGACTGCCCTTCAGGAATACCCTGTGTCCTCCTGCAGGTACTGCTGGCGGGTTGGAGCTGTGCTCCGGCTGCCCTTCAGTATCCCGCGGGTGTCAGCGCCGGGCTCTGGGGACGCGAGCGCTGCCGTGTCGTGGGCTCACAGGCCCAGGCCCAAAGGAGCGCAGCCCCGCTTCACGTCCCCTCTCTGGCTGGATGGAGGTGTGAGGGAACACTCCTCATTTTCTCTATTTCTTTTCAAAGAACTCAAGAACTGCTTTCTAGTTTTGGGTATCTACAGCTTCATTAAAAAAAAAAAAAGGCGACAGAGTGTAGCTAATTGGACTTCTTAGTTCAGTTTGCACAATACTGTGAATGTAGCTGGGTCTGGCTGCTTGCGTATTTGGCCTTAAGGCACTGCCCTTTGCGAGCACAGCTCTTCTGTAAGTAGGTCTCAGTATTGGTCCTGACCTAGTTAGGCGGGCGCTTTGCCCATCTCACAAATCCCGTGGACAACCCTCTGCCAGGGCCCGTGCGCAGGCCGGGGGCTCCTGCCGCTGCTGCTGCCTTCCTGCCACGGGGAAGCACCGCGGCCGCGAGGACTCGTCACACGGGCCTGCTCGACACGCGCTTCTTCCCACATAGCTTGTCAGGAGCTCTCACGTAACAAGATGGAGCCAGAAACTCCCTCCTCCCTGAGCCTCCTCTCCTTTGCCCTTGGGTGTCATCACCAACGTCACCAGGATCTGGGCACAGGAGCTGAGGCTTTTCCCCATCCACCTGCAGCCAAGTGCTGCCATCTCTTCATAACGCGTGCAGCACCAGCTTCCCTGGTGCCCCTGTGGCCACGCTACGTATTATTTTACTGTATGAGCCCCAATCTTCATCCTTCCAGGGCAGCTCTAGCCTTTTGCAGCTCACAGGACAAGAGCTGCTGAATTGTTCCTCACTGAGGTGGGTGACCTTCTGTTCCAAATTTCAGTTTTTCAGTGCATCAAACCCAAGCTCTATGATCACTTTTTGAGGCTCTTCACAACCTTCCTGCTCCCTGTTCACCTGCTTTTCCAGCACTGGGAGCCCTTTGCTCTGCGAGCACTACTGTGGGTTCATTATTCCTTTGGATGTAGCTGCAGTTTCTTCGATGTGGTTCTATATTTACGAGCCACCTTCAGGACGAGGGAGCTGCCGTGTCCTTTCCCTTCACATTTCTCTGTGAACCCTGTTTCTCTCAGGAGTCCTTAGAGAAAGCAGCCACTTAAAGAGCAGCCAGGATCTTTATACAAAGCAGCTTTCCAGGTATCCTGGGACAGGATTGCTGGGAGGACCTTATGGCTGCTGCTCCCCCACTTTCACTTTCTTCTCTTCTGCTCTTGTTAAACTGACTGCCTGTACCTTGGTTGAGCCCAAGGCAGAGCCACGCTGGGGATTGCATCTGTGCAGGGCCTAGACCGACAGAGCCGGTCCCTCCGGCAGATGCAGATAATGCATCCGTCCCCTGCTAAAGTGTCCATGGCTTGTTGCACCTGCCTTCCCGATGCTGCTCGCCACGGAGCCGGAGCGACACAGCGCGAGAGCCTCCAGGGAAGCAGCTGTTAGGCGGGATCCCGCTGGCACCGCTGTCTGTGGGAGGCAGAGCTCGGGTTTTGGCCCCGTGGGAAG
Source organism: Tinamus guttatus (assembly GCF_000705375.1). The sequence goes on along the minus strand of NW_010584013.1, from coordinate 155,545 downwards.
CTTGCAGGTACCGGAATGCAGCTACTGGTGCAAGAAAGGTCCCGGGGAGCAGTCTCCATTTACCTGGTTTAAAAGCCAGGCAGTCGAGTGGAGCCCACATTGGGCAGAGCACTGAGGCACCATCCTACGCAGGGACACTCGTGCCTGCCATGGGGAGCTGCTGGGCTGAAAGGCCAGCGAGCGCTTTGCTAACTCGGACTGGTTGGGGTGTTTGGCATCCAGGCTGCGGGAGAGTCTAATTCAGCGTGCCAAGTACTTTGTTCAGAGCTGTCACATCGCTTTCATGTTCCTTTCTGGAAACATAAAAGTGACTCTGGGTACAGAATAATTCATGTGACTCTTTGCCTTTGAACACAGATTTGCATGTGATTTAACTGTAGCTTCCCTCCAATTGTGCCTGAAAACGCCGGAGAGAATTCGCAGCTCTCCTCGTGAGCCCTGACATTGGAGAGAGCAACCTCAGAGCTGAGAGAAGCCTTGGCTTCTTAGTTCTTTCAATTTGGGTTCTTTTCAAACTATTAGCTCTGTTCGCTGCAGTCCCCTGGGCACTCAAGCCTGCCCCTGGCCCTGCGAGCCGCTGCGCCGCTCGGCTGCTGGATCTGCTGCCATCGCCAACAGGAGCCATCAGGGGAGTAACTTCAAAGGGCAGCAATGGATCTTTTGACTCCATACACAATTGCGTTTATGCATCAAAAGCTGCAGTTGGTTCAACTTACTGCTGTCCTCCAAAAAGGCAAAAAAAAAAAAAAAAATTCCGGGGGGAGCCGAGGCTGTGTGTACAGACATTGTGGCATGCGTGGCGTTTTACAGAGCGACACGTGCGGTTCCAATGAGCAATAACTGCGGCTCCGTAAGTGAACCTCAGGATAAACAAAATCAACCTGCATGTGGCGGAACACCAGGTGGGTGGGCGTGTGGTACTGCCCTCCGTGGGGACAGGACGGGAGGGACAGGAGGGACGGCCGTGCCAGCCCAGTGCAGTCGGTTGGGCATGATAAACGTCTGAACTCCTGCAGAGCCGAGCCACAAGGTGAAGTGTTGCGCTTAGCTGCTGTGAACACCCTGTACAAGGGCTGTAATCCCCAGGGACATGCATCACGGGGTGTTCTTTGTCTTGCAGACCCCAAATGGATTATTGCTGACCCCGAGCCCGCTGCTGTCTAGCATCCACTTCTGGAGCAGCCTCAGCCCTGTCGCTCCTCTGAGTCCTGCCCGGCTGCAGGGACCAAACACTCTGTTCCAGGTAGGTGTCTCTTAACACACAGGCTTGGTTTCTGAACGTGCACAAAGGGAAAAAACACCAAGGGACCATCTCCTCGCAGTGGTCTGGAGGTTTTCAGGCAGTTTGACAAAACATGGGGTTTTTAACAGGCATTTTCAGAGCCTGTACCTACTCACCTGTGGCAGCACTGTAGACCCTAATGAGCTGTGGCTGTAGCATGGCGAGCACATACATACTGCATTTAGAAAAAAGAAAGAAATACTGAATCCCTGTGAGAATAAGTAACTGAGCCCTCAGAGCTTCAGAGCCTGTGGGCCAGAGAGGGACTGACTAGGGGAGCAGTGGAAAATGGACTCTGGAAAAATCAAGACAAAGTTTGGTCTTGTGCAGTGTAGATTGATCCTATGGTCTCACTGAGACAGGTAGGACATTTTAGTATTTAAAATAAGATAATTTTAAAATAAGGTCTGAAGATTAGGGCTCTGTTTTCAGCTCTTGTGCAAATCATCAATGTGTTCTAAAAAAAATCACTTCATCTCTCTGACCTCCGTACATCTCTGTGTGTAATTGGAGAAAAGCGATGTTGTCCTCTCTCGTACAGGTACCATGAGAGTGAAAATCTCAAGATTTTGTAGAGATGTGTTAAATAGAAACGGTGCTAAATAAGCCACAAGGGTTGCAAAGCTCAGCTGCAGCTTTGGAAGAGGAGCACGGGGATGGACGGAGGGTGCAGCAGCTCCAGCTGGAGCTGCTCTAAAACAGCTGACTCAGTAAGTGATGGGAGCAGTTATGTGGATCAGTTAATAGGCAGGAAGCAGAAGAAGCTGATGGCCATCCAGGCAGCTGAGGAATGCAGGGAAAACCCCTGGAATGAAGTCCCCGAGCACTGTGGCTGGCAGCACGAGTGCAGCAGGGGGCTGACAAGCAGAGCCCATTTCGGTCTCTGACGCTCTGGGGGGACTGTCTGTCCTGCTCTGGGTTGGGCTTCAGCTCAAGCGCTCGGCTCAGATATGATCTCACTGGGCTAGTAGGTCATTCTGCCTCCAGTGGGACAGCTGCGTGGATTCCTGAGGCTGCACTTCACACAACTCATTCCTGCATTTCTGACCGTAGTTTTGCACGTGTGATTAGCACCAGGCCCACAGTTCCTTAGGGAGGGATATGCCGGAGGCTTGTCCTGGGATGAGCCTGTCAACACAAACGCCCAGCAGCCCTCCGCGGTGCCGTGAAGCGAGGAGCAGCCCTGGCCCCTTCACGTCGGGAGGGCCCAGAGGGCCTCGTGGGAGTAGCGCAGGACTCGAGCGCAGGCCGCGCTCAGCACAGCCCGCCCCGCGCCCCCAGCCACCGGGGAGGCGGGAGCGAGGCCCAGCCCCGGGGCCCTCCGAGCCCAGACGTGTCCCGCGGCACACGGCAGGCGAGGGGAGCTGGGGGTGCCCGAGGGGCCTTCGCTGTCCCTGGGCTTTCCCGCTGAGGTGCTGGAAGAAGATCAGTTCCTTCAAAAGGAGCCAAACTCCTGCGAGCAGCAGGAGGCCGGCGCAGCTCCACAACCCCTGCCTGCGCGGGCCCCCGTGCTGCCCATTCGCGGGCAGGTGGGTTTAGATTCCTGTGTTTGTTCTTTCCTCTCAGGGGTGCCCTGCTCCTTGCAGAGGAGCTGTGTTTGGCTATCGGTCTTCAGCAGCAGTGTTTCTGTAGCACAAAACCAGGGTAAAATGCACTTGAGTCTGTGGCCCCACTAGGCCCAGGGCACCCGATGGAAAAGTTTGGTGCTTGCCTTAGAGTTGCTGGGTGCACCCGTGTGAATGCTCCCTCACAGAGCTTGTAGGTGCTTATTAAGTGGGAAAACTCTCCTTCAGTGCCTGTAAGGAGAAGGCAGATCCCATGCATCTGTGCCTACTCACCCTGGCAGCAAATGCAAAACACCTCTGAAATCCACCGTCTCCTTCCGCACAATTTGCCTTGATACACTGACCTACCTGGAAAGTCTTCCCTTTGATGCAGTACTGCTGTGTAATTAAGCTTATTTTAATGTTTCATCATTAGTTTGAGATTACCACATAAATGGAAGAGTGAGAGACTTGCACAGGGTTGGTTAATCTAAGAAAGTGCAGTCAAACTTGTGAATTATCAGCTTATCTTAAATATTGAATTAAGCGTATTTATTTCCTATGGTAGTGCCACACTGGTGGTAGCACTGAGGGCGTAGGCAGGTGCCGGGCTGCATCGCAGCCAGACGCCTGAGTGAAGAGCCTGGTCGTGGGTCGCTTAAGCAGACTGGATTAGAAGGGCCGGAGTTCATAATCAGGTTCCGTGTTTTCACGAGCGCCGGCAGAAGCAATAGAAACATTTCCTGAGGATTTGTTTGGTTGGAAGAGCGATCCCTGGCACTCCTGGCTCCGTGCTGCAGCGTGAGTGTGGTGTCCAGGCCCCTGCAGCCCGGCACATCAGCGGCCGGCGCGAGTTTCAGCCCGAGGCTGGATATGGTGCCGAAGCGGAACAGGAATCCAATCCAAAACAGATGGTGCAGAGATGGTTACACCACAACACTAGATTTAAATGGGCATTTGCTGTTCAAGGGCTGATCCAAAGGGGTGAGAAGAAATACACAACTTCACTGGAAACTGGGATTTCTGCTGTTCAAGTCTTAAACTGACTGGTGCTTAAACTGACAGTACCTGTTGGTGCTGTGATACCGCTGGTGCTGCAGTACTCGTTGGTGCTGTGATACTGCTGGTGCTGCAGTACCCGCTGGTGCTGCGGTACCTGCTGGTGCTGTGATACTGCTGGTAGTGTGATACCACTGGTGCTGTGGTACCTGCTGGGGCTGGGGGACCCGCTGGGGCTGG
>NW_010584013.1:100215-139908 GCF_000705375.1 Tinamus guttatus | reverse complement strand
TCAGCTGCATATTCCACTTTGAGATAAATCTACCAGATATTATAGCTTGCAATAAATTTTAGAAATAGTATATTAAAAGCTCTAAACTGGCACTTTTAAAAAGCAAAACTGCAAAAAAGGTCTTACTTGAAGAAACTTCGCTATCAATTCAATTCCTTCTGTGTCTAGCCTAAAAATAAAAATACGTTAAAAATTAAAATGTTTTTTTGAAATATATTTTCCAAAGCAAAGTTGCAAAATAGCTCATTTCATTAAACAATAGCAAAATTGAAAATAAAACTTAAACAAACAAAATAATGTTTTCACTTGAACATCTTTCTCGCAAGCTAACATGTATCTGTACAAATGCCAGTGTCTCATAACCTGACTGCCAGAGGAACACTGGTCAGATGTGAATCCTGAGCTTTGGATTGTGATTTAATAGGAGGATCGGGTCATTTATTTTAGAAGTTTTTTTTTTCTTTTAATAAAGCCTAACACTCCTCCTTTGTTGGAGGACAAAATATCAAATCATTTTCTGTAGAGTCAAATCATTAGGCTTTGCTTCTGAGTTTATTTATGGTAACTGCGCTGTTAACAGTACAGTTCAGACCTTTCAAAATCTCATAATGGCTTTAGCATTATCTCAAGAAACTGCTCTAGGAAATTCTGCCATTCTAACAATGAGCCTGTTTCCTAACAGGAGAGATCTGGGCTGTTTAGGAAGTGCTATTCACACAGCACTTCCTACCACGGCGCAGGCAGCATTAATCGGAGCTGACAGTTCTGCAGGTCATTATGGAATGGCGGGGCCTTGGGTGATCTACCCGCAGCAATCCTCGAGTACCAGAATTATGCTTTGCCCACAGGTAACTGCACAGCGATGTGCAATTTTCCAATTCACTAACACACTGAACTTAGAAACATGCTCACATTTACAAACAGCCAAAGCCAGAGATGCATATTTTCTATTAACAAAACAAAGTACCTTGGTGCATGGTTGATTAGGGGCTGTGGTTTATATTTAGGAAAGTTGTAGTTTCTAAATTCATCACTGGAAGAAATGCCTGGCCATGTTTCTTGACATGGAGTTCCTACATTATAAAAGGAAGGAAAAAAGAACTTAAAAACTGTAATGAAATAAGACTTATACAAGTAAGCATTAAATTCTGTAATTTAAACAGGAAAGAAAAAAAAACAGTCGATGACTGTGCTGTACAAATGCAGCTATGTACAAAGTGATTAAGAATTCAGATACTCTCATTCACCTGGAATAGAATGGAACACAAAATGTCACTGTTTATGGATAAAGACCTACAGCTCTCAGGGAAAAGGTATTTAGAAGAATAAAGTAAATGTACAGATAGCAACATGGCTGCTAAAATCATTCACTTACCCAGAAGTCTGAAAATTAAGTGCAGTTCATCTTCAACAGTCGAACCAGGAAAAAGAGGCCTTCCTGATGCCATTTCAAAAAATATGCATCCAACACCCCTTCAAGGAGAAAACAAAGAAAAAGATAAATAAAACACAATCCATCAATTAAAATGATTAGGTCTTCAAGACTTTTGTGATTCCTCTTAAATTAAAACAATGATTAAATTAGTTGTTAACCACATGCTGTTATTAAAAATATTGTTTTGAAAGAAGATAAGCAATAGCAAAAAGTCACAAAGGACTAGACAAAACCTGTCATAGCTATATTAGTTCTTCTTTCAGAAGTTAAGTTTACCAACTGCACTCTACGAAGTACATGCACTCTAAAATACCATGTGAAATACCTGTGTAGCAGGAAGACTGTGAATTTCTTTTCTTAATGCAGTGGTCCTGATGCATGCCTACTCTAAGCAATAAAAAGATACTCTGCATTTTCAAAGAGCAGAGCAGCACCTTCCTTGTGGGCTAATCCTATCTGTAAAACCCAACCCTTCTGTATCTTTCAAAAATGCAAAGGATTAGTATTTCAATGCTGCTCTCTGATACTTTTCAATTGTTGAGAACTAAAATTAAAATTTAGCCAAACTATACAAACCACATGTCAATTTGAGTTGAATACTCTGAGGATCCCAGGAGAACATCAGGCGGTCTGTACCACAACGTGACAACTTCATTGGAATAGGTCTTTGTAGGAACAGACTTTGCCCTCGCCAGCCCTTGGAAGAAAGGAAATAAAAGGTAATGTGCTGTTTCTTGGCATAATTACTCCAAATCTAGTACATCTCTGTGATTTCATTTTGTTTAAATGAGGAAAAAGTATCCAAAACTCTGCATTACTCGCATCTTTTTTTTTTTTGGGGGGGGGGGGGGCATGGAATTAACAAAACATAACTTTTAAAAGACAAATCAACCTTAATATTCTTGCTAAATACCTTTAGGATTATAACAGAACAATAAAGCATCGGATTAACAGGATATCTTCCCTCACAGACTCTGACACCCCCCTTACACACTATTTCCATTTGAGAAGTGTGTTGCAAGAGCCAGAATGCAATAGATGAATAACAGATGAATAACGAAATGGTGGAAACGGGCCAAAGCAGTGTTGGACTGACAAGGGTCTTCCAGCAACACTGTCATTTTATCAGCCATAACTTCAATAAAAAATAGTTCCATTTTGTTACATGCAATCTTTGGAGCAATCCCTGTACAAGCACAACTCTTCCCTGGAATACAGTACAGAGTAGAGCACTAAACTCATCCACACGAGTGTCCCACCCCATGCGAAGGGCTTGCTAGAAATCCCAGAGGAACTTGGTTTATCCGTGACAGAGGATGCAGTAACATCTGGCAGTTCGGCACGTGGACAGACCCCTTCTGTCCCCCAGGTTACCCTTCTTGGGAGTGATTTTTAGGAAAATTAAATGGGATAAGGACACAGTGCTTCCTAGACTCCTGCTTAAGGGTTTGACCAAGCGCCAATTTCAAAGGAAGCTGTAAAAATTACTTGCAAAACTCAAGCTACAGCACTGAGTGCAACAGCACTACCTATATGCATATTATTCTGATTACTAATATCCTGTAAAAGGTTGGCTTTTGCTGAAAACGCACAAGACTACAGAGATGATGTTCTCCTCTTGCCTTTCCCAGTGTAGCTGCATACAGCAGTTACAGTTCTATGCAGCGTATAGCAGTAGATTTCTCTCCTGCTTCTTCAGATGAATTCCAGAATCCATTATGGCTGTTTCCACTAATTCATACAAAAGAAACACAGGAACCAACACAATGGCTTGTGGAATATTTCCGTGTGTCCAAGACTGAAATTATAAATAGACTAAAAACACTAACTTCTACCGAAGGTTGTAAAACTTAGGGAGACTTGTGTTGAGACCACACGCAACAGATTGAAAGCTACTGAAACAGTTCAGCAGTTACTAGGAAAAAAGGCTACAGGAATCTGGTTTATAACAACATTCAGAAAGCAGGCTATGATTCACTTGCAGAAAAAAAATCCTTCAAAAGTGATAAACTATGGCAATACCTAGTGCAGGAAAGGTAATTAAAATACCGAAATAAAGAGCACAAAAATCATGTAAGAAGATTCCAGACCAGACTGAATGGCAGGACAGCTATTAACAGATGATGTATGAGACTAGAATACTTTGAAAGCACACACACACAGAACAGAGCAGTGTGTCACTAGGATGAATTAACTGAAGTCAGAGTGCTGGAGCTAACCAACATTTGGAGATTCTTCATTTTAACATGAAGCATAACTTAGGCTGAAAACTGAAATAAGCAAGTGGAAAAAAAAATCTTTACCAAATGAGATTCACGAACGAAAAGGATTTAACCAGAAGCTCTGAACCCCTTTAAAATCCCCTGTAAACCTAAAAGTCTTTTAGATTAAGGCCTATTCATTTACTACTTCCAGCACCCTAGCTAAGAAGGGGCATTCAAGATGTCCTACACACATAATTTTTTTTTCCATTCACCTCTACTCATGTCAGCTTATGCTCCAAACAACTCAAACTCTGAAAAAGATAGCAATAACTACTTCAAATTACTGACAGCAAGTTGTTACCTGGCAATGTTGCCTAAATAACATTTTACTTTTCCAGTTACTGATAAAGCAAAAAGCAGCAATAATGATGACAAGTTCTCACTATAACCAGGAAGATCCAATACAGGTTCTGCGTCCCAGCCTTTTCAATGGGTGAAAATGTAGAAAAAAAAAGATGTGCTAATATATATCTTAATGTTTTTGCTGATGCTTACAGCGGTTTGCAAATGCATATTCCCCATAGCAAAGGATTTCAAAGTTCAGTGAAACTTATTTTCAGGATTTCATTAATGCTGAATGAAGAAAATGGTTGTTACAGAAGAATTCCAATCCATACCAAAATCTGCTAGCTTCAGTTCTCCTTTTTCATTAATTAGTAGATTTTGTGGCTTCAGATCTCGATGTAACACCTTTCTCCTATGACAGTATGCCAAACCACGAAGAATCTGGTACAAAAATAGCTAGAGAGAGCAAAAGAGAACATTTATGTAAGTTAGACTGAAAATATGGATTTACAGATTACCTATCATTCTGACAGCCCATTTGGGGTGCTGGAGAGTTACATCTCTGCATTGTGAGCAAAACAAAAAATCCATCTCAAAAGGTAAGTTTTCTCCTATGAACAGATTCCGAGTATTTTCATTATTGCTTAGAAATCTAAAAGCCTTTTATGCTAATGCATTATTTTTACTCAGTACTTTAACACACTGACTTTAAGAGCAATTTGTTCTGCATAACAGAAGAGAATCAGAGCTGCTTTTTTTTTTCCCCAAGTCATCATTTACCAATGCTTCTTCCCACACTACTGTTAAGTAATGGTCTCTGTCTAGAGATTCTATTCTGCTACAGAGTCCCTTCTTAAAATGCAGCTCAGCATCCTTATCCAACTGTGCACAGCTACGTAAATAACACTTTTGCAGGCTACTAGAAGCATACACTTGGATTCCTGAGTTCACGACAGAGAGACCCGAGAAAATGAGGATTACCAAAATAGCCTGTTTCTAGCATTCATGTTCATCCCCTCACCTTGACACTTGCAGGTTTATTTTAGTCCTCTGGGACGGCAAGCCGACCAAGAACTGCAGTCATGCATATTAATGCTGCATATATACAGACACATACATAGTAAGGGCATGGAAAAACGCTTTGCCAAGGCAGCTTGCTATACCACTGCTTTAATAAACAGTACTTTGCAATTCCTGAATGCATAGAGGGCCTGCCCTTGAACTCAGGACTCTGGCATCATATACAGCACAACAGTCCAGAGCTGTCAGAGGTGAGCAAGTGGACAACGAACCACTGAACACAAAATGCAGAGCCTTAACAGTTGTAAGTCTACCAAGGTGACAAATGCACCACACAGTCGGGTTGTTGAGGAGACATGTTGCAATGCTTTTCCATCATCATTTTCTAGCAAATGAGCTTATTTTTGCACCAGATGAAACCCCCAGATTCTTTTTCCTAAACTACGCAGATACACAGCAGGTATATTTTATTTTACATCCAGCTGCTCCCAGGCTGCTTATACGGGGTTTATCTCCTCCAGGAGACCCAGACTGCAGGGGGCAATCATTCACAAGCGACCTCAGCAGCACAGCAGTGGGAATCGACGGCCACCTCTGCGCACGGCCACAGCAAGGGATGGTCAACGAGACAGAGCAGAGAAACCAGGACCTTCATCCTAGTTAGCACGGGTCGTTTTGGAAAGGCACAGGGCAATACGTGGGAGCTCACAATTCTGACTGAAACGGTAACACCTGCAGACGTCACACACACACACAGTACTGCCCACCGTCATCTTGTTAAGAACTCTAAAGCTCACAATAGCTGAGGAACATAAATGATGGGATGAATGGGAAGGTCTCTCAAATATTAATAACTAACTAATAAAAATTAATGGAAGGACAGGAAGTGGTCAAAACAATTATGCATTTTTTTAAGAAAATGTAACAAAAATGTAACTTCAAAGAGAATGAAATCAGATGAGAAGTGATATAATCTCTTTTTTTAAAATGGTTTAAACACTTAAAAGCTATGGCAACTAAACAAAATGACTCCCCCTGACATGAAAAGTAGGTGAACCAGACCCAGAGATGAAAATGTTTCTTAACTATTTTTTTAAAGTCCCTACCACTAAAAACACTCACCTTTACATTGTGCATACTCATGATGTTACCACAGTCATCCATGTACTGCTTCAGATCCTTATCCTGTGAAAACACCACCATCATTGTTCAGGGTTATTTTGGACAAGAAATTATGTGAATATGATTTCTTGTTAGAACTGGCAAGAAATCATGCATTAGAAAGCAAATTTTTTTTAATCACATTTTTGACAAGCAAAGGCACAAAAGCTGGAACATGCAGAAAACTGGCTTCACAAAGGCTAGAAATACCACCACCCATGCTTTCCAGCAAGTTGCATTATCCCAGCACACATTATTTGTTTTTCCCTTCCCTTCCACCTTCTGCATCAGCAATCTTCATGAAATGTTCCCCAATTACACTGAGCTTCATCCCTCTTAGTACACATATATTCCAGCATATTATACAAAAATAGCATTACATAATGCTTCAGAAAGCAGCTATGATGGGAGAGGCAAGCAAGCAAGGTAGGTAATCCTGGACACTTGCTTGAAAAGGATGCAGCATAAAATGGTTACCCATGAAGTATGCATTTTTACTTAAAAAAAAAAAACGTGAAAACTGTATCAGAATAGAAAAAAAAACACATTTGGATAATAGTGTAATTGTTTTTGTTCCTTACGGAATTTGGTATAAGAAGACATTTTCCTCAGAAAGAGGTAGGGTAGCTCACAGTAAATTGCTACTCATTGGAAATTATCAGAACTATATCTATGGTAAAGGTACAACTGAACTTTCTGCTAACTCTACCTATAGATGAAAAATTTTAACAATCACAACATTTTTAAAGAGATGCCACATGCATATGCCTGTATTACTTGGAAGCGATATTCTCTAAGGAGATGCATCAGTTAGAGTAAGCTCAAGAGTTGTTTCAATGCTTACCAGGTATTCAAAAACAAGAGTCAAAGACTTCTCCGTGTGAACGATATCATGTAACGTAACAATATTGGCATGTTTCAGATCTTTCAATAATGACACTGCAAAAGAGAATTTTAAGTGGAAAGTGAGTAAATGTGAGACAGATTAAAAGCAAATGCAGTACATGTAGCGCATTTGTACGTATAAGGTATTTGTTTATTTTTTTTAAGGTTAAGGAGATATACTAGAAAAGATACTATTCATATAGCAGTAAGGTAACTGATACAACAGGTATTGAACTTTAAAACATTCTGAGCAACTTGTAACCAGAGAACTGCAAACATTTTCTAAATCATACATTTCAGGCAGAAACAGCCATTTCCTAAAATGTATTCTGAATCCCTGAAAGCAGCTTACTACATGTACATAAATCAGTATAAAACCATCCACACTTTAGATACTGTGTTTGAGAACACAGCGATCACCATGAAATAAATACACTTGAAACATTAAGAACTGTCTCAATTTCAATTTTATCAGAAATTACATGAGTTTCTTGTAGTCTGTGTTTCTCTACCAATAGTACTTTGGACAAATAGAAAGCCAGAAATATCTGAAATTCTAGTACGCACAAAAAAAACATTATCACCTTCTCTTATGGCTGTGCATGGTGCTCCCTCTTCATGTTCCAGACGGATTTCTTTCAGTGCTACCAGGTTCTCTGTCAATTTACTTCTTCCCTTATAAACTGTTGCATAAGTACCCTAGGCAATGGGGGAAAAAAGGGAAAGAAACTCTTAAAACCTGTTTCTTCATTGAAAGATCAGTTAAAAAGAAAATATAAATTTGTATCTGAACACATTTTGGATATGATTAGTGTTTGTTTTCTGTTTTTCATACACGCAAAACAAATATTATCTTTTGCAAACACAGAAGGCATCTATGTATCTACTGAAGAAGTGTCTGTTAAGCTCCCCTGGTTCACCGCCCTGATAATTTACTATCTTGGAAAGCTGTATTTTGACTAAAACTGGCTTAAGTATCCTTACCTTTGTTATATATTTTCTGTAATAACTCCTTTTTTTTACCCTGGGGTGGGGGGGGAAGGGGCAGGGAGAAGAATCAAATTTTTGTTTTTGTTGACAAAAAGAACATGGAATATCATGAGGTTCATCTTTTTCAATTTGCTCTACTTAAGGAATAGAAGATTCAAAACTCTTAAGACAGTTTACAAAATAACAAGAAATAGTTACTAAACAATAAATTTGTGCAACTAACTCCAGCAATTGCAGAGAAGCAGCAATACCAAATTACAAAAACTGTCCTGCTTTAGAGTACATATCTGGTATTATTTGTTACATTTACTCAGTAATGCAAATGAGACAAAATTCATCTACAAGTAAGACTCAATTAATATTCCCCAAAGACACACAACACTACACCATGCCTACTGAGCCATCTAACAAGAAATAGAGGCAAGACTTCAAAATAATAATAATAAAAAAAGCATTTTGGAAAACAAAAACCCACAAAAAGCAAACAGAAGAGTGCAAATGGAGAAATAACTTGGAGAACTAACTGCAATATTCACAGCTCATAGGCTGATCATCCCCGCTTCCTTCTGCGGTGCCTGGTGCCTACAGTCCTGGTGCTCCTCACTCTTCTTAATCAAACTGGATAGGTGCTACACCCACACCCTTCCTACCTCTTCTTTCCAAAAATTCCACAATTTCTCTGAAAATCCATGTCTGTCTGGAAGAAAAGCCCAATTTCTGCCCTCCCAGAAGCAGCTTTCCCCAGCTCAGCAGTGTTGTGCATGCTTTCCTTCCTCGTTATGTGTGTATAGAACACGTGTGTGGCTGTGACACTGCCAAACACAGCAAATATGTTTAATCTCCTGAAAGGAAGACAAATCCAATAGGTATTTCCAAGCATGCAGATGCCTTCTGTGGACTTAAATAAATTATACACAGAACCCATCAAAGCAGTAATCGATTCAAAAGAAAGCTATACGCACCTCTCCAAGCTTTTCTAGCTTGATATAGGTCTCCATTTTTCCAAAACCAATTTCGGACTGAAATAAAAATAAACGGTAAATTACTCACTGACAGTAGTGACAATTTATCAGCAAGCTAGACTTCCTTTTCAGAAAAATACCCCACAGTACATGGTGTAGTCTCTTCATTGTTGTTGTTCACCAAGAGTAACAAAATTAAAGTCTTCTTTAGACCATAAAATCTTACAATATTTCTTACTCAGAGAGGCCAGATATTCTTTACAAGCTGCCTGTACATATGTTTTCACAGCATTGTTACATTTTAGTTGACCACCATTCAAAAGGAAAATCTTGTTTTTAGACTCCCCAAACAAGTAAGGTTTTATTTTTCTTTCAAACTAATTTCTCAACATGTTTTTTTTTTCTGCCATGCATATCTGGTCACCTCAACTTACATAGAAACATTAATACAGCTTTTCACATCTCTTATTCCTAAGGGCTGATGTGTAAGAGATGCCTACATTCTGCTGCATATGTAGTACTGTACTGGCACACACAAAATGAACAACTACTGTAAACACTATTTTTTTTGGTTATATTTCAAAGAAATACACCAGACCTGAAATATCATAGGTCCTCACTTGACACATTTTAGTGCTTTTTTGCTTTCATTTCTACTAAACCTTGGAAAAAGAGAAGCCTTTGAAGAAGAGCACAACATTCATATATCATAATTACTCGTCTGCTAGCAGCCTTTCAATCACAAGCCAACAATAATGAGTTTGTTTTTATTTTTTTAAGTTAGTTTGAAATAATAGAAGAATCCTGGAGCAAATGCCTGCCTGCCTGCCCGCCACAGCGCTGCAGATAGGTTTTATTTCAATCCCTAAGCCCTGAAAGCATTTCTGAAAGGCAAAACAAAATCTTGTGACAGGAAGTTGATTCTGTACACAGATCGCATTCATTAGAGGGCACTGTTTTTCTTTCTTTTTTCTAAAATACAAGAGAAGGGAACTTCAACTGCCGTCACTTAGGGCTCAGTGGTAAACGAGCAAGGAAGTTTAATCACATGGGAAACGCCTTCTACCCCCAAACGTTATGTTCCAGCACTGAAATGGTTGTATCGAAAAGGTTACTTCAGCACGTCGGAGCCCAAAAAGAGAAGTTCTGAAAAATACATTCTTCAATTCAGTGCTAATGCACTAACACAAATATGTGGCTAAGGATATCCAAAATTCCGAAAAAAAGAAACATTTAAAACTTGCCACATTATTACTATTACTTTCAGTACTTTAATCCAATCTTTTCTTCTCTTAGAATTGTTCATGTGAAAGGTAAAATACAAATCAGAGCTTCAGTATGGAATTGCTGCTTATTCAGAGGAAAGATGTGTGTAAATGGTTACATAACCATAACACATAACCATTGATTTGTTATGCACATTATAAATTCAGGAAGAGCAAAACAAGGATATTTTACAGTTAACTAAATTAACTCTGTATACATATTTGCTGAAAAATAAATACGAAAACAAGCCATTAAATCAATATGACAGAAACCTAAGTGGACTTTATAAATATGTTTTTTTCTATACAAAGCAATGAATTATCACCAATTAATCTGCACAGAAAATAAGTTAATGGGCTATTAATGGGCTAGATTATCCAGATTATAATTAGGAATGATGATGGATCAGTTATGATTGAAATTTGATGATTTTGGTGAGAATAGTTTTGAATATCTAAGAAATACTTGAGAGAAGCATCCTAGATTTCTAATATTTATATTGTAATCAGAAACATAAGGCTCCTCCTCCTACAGTCTACAAGATGAAACTTTCCTTTAAAAGAAAGTGAATTGGTAAATATGAAATAACTAATATCCTAGGAATTCATATAGACTTAGCCCCCTCCCCCCCAACACTACCATACCAATGGCAAACTAAGAGCTCGAAAGAAAACTGGTTATCAAACACAAACAGAAAAAGGAAGAGTGCCCTACAAATCAAGCTGATTTAGGACCTTCCTATCCTGACTGATGACCTTCCTACGACAGCACACAGGAGCTGCAGCCTTGATCTATGGCTGTGCAGACTGACCTTTTTTGAGACAAACCATCCCTGCTCCAAGGAGCTTACGGGTCTATGCATGCACTTCTGGAGTTGAGTTTTACCACTCATTTCAGTGGACCCTGACCTCTCATCTGGCAAATGACAGGGCTAAGTTTGCAGAAGCGAAAGGAAAGGAAGGGAGACTCTCCAAAGGATTTTGGCAGCTGCTCAGTACACACTGGACATGCTCTACATTTCAGGGCGCAAAACCCCAAGGTGCTAAGGTGTACTTTACAGGCCACAGGGGCATCCGCACTGAATCGAAACCTATGACACAGAAGAGGTTGATTTTGCAAGGCAGGTGCATGAGACTTACCAGAGATGCTCTACGAGAGCGCCGGCTCATCGGCTGGTCGAACGGCGGGCTGTTAATCTGCAGCTTTTCCAGGTAGCCGTCAGGTATCCTGATGTCAGCAGGCAGCGACAAACGCTTGTTCAGATCCTGAAGTAAACAGCAGGAAAAGGAGAAGGGTCACGTAACTTAAAAAAAGAAAGTTTTTGTTTTAATATATGTAGTGTCATTATTACTACAGTATTATTATTTGAAAATATTTGGATGAATGAAAGATAAGTAATCATAGAGAAATTTTTTTAATAGATTAGGTACCCGTTACCAAATTGCTTAAATAATAAGTTCGGAAAGTTCAGTGTCTTACAATCTCATTATGTTAGAAGGAGGAATGGAAACTATAATTAATTACACTGAGCATAAATATATTAACTTGAACACTTATAAATATCTGGAATACAGAAAATTGAGACATCACAAGTTGGTAAATACATTTTTTTTCCATACAATAATTAAATCAGAATAACAAGAGATCTTCACAATCCAAGATGAACCATTTTTTAAAAAAAATTCAAACTCTTCAGTCAAACTCAAAAGACCTTTATAAAACCAATCTGAAATTAACATAAATGCAATCTTCCCCTAAATTGGACTCTGTTAAGTTTTCATCAGGAATTTTTTCAGCAATATGTATCATCTCTAAGACAAAAGGGAAGAAAATGACTTTAGCTTTCATCAAACTTGAAACAAGACACAAGACTGTGGGGCTGCACATTCTCACCATTTTTATATTTTAAGGTGAGCTTTCCTCTCAATCATGTGAGAAAATGAAATCCCAAATATTCTCTTCAAGTGGCCAGTTGCCAACACAAAGCAACGTGGAAAACACAGCCAAACTCAAAAGAAGGGAATGTGATGGTTACAACTAAGGGCTTGTTGGTCAGCAAGGGCAGTTAGTCCAAGTAGCGTCACGCTCAGTATGGAACTGTACAATCCATCCACACAACGACTAAGAGAACATCTTGGAACCACCTCAGCTTTTGCACTTTTCTCCTGCAGACAAGGCAGGACAGCTGGCAGACCCCAGATTTAATCAGTAATGACCCAGTGGCAGTAGGGATGTGCTTGATGTTATTATTCTCTCTTATCTATCATCACAAGCCTTGATTTCTGGGCATCCTAAACTAATCTACAAGGCTGGCAGCCACAGGCTCATGCCGTTCCCCCCAGTCTTGGCCATGTGTTCCTACTGCTGTCTCTGCAGCAGCTTTGAACTATTTCAGCACGCTAAATCATTGGGAAACTATCTCGCGCGGAGCGAGGAGCTTCCTGCCAGCTTTCTGCTGGGAGCAGGTTCAGCGCGAGGTCAGACGCGCTGGGAGCGGAGCGACGGCGAGGACAGGGAGAGGTGAAGGAGGCAGCAGGGCAGCCCCGGGAAGCGGCCGCTCCGGGGCTGGGGCCGTCGGGGACCTGCACCATCAGACTGGTCAGGGCTTGAGATCTCTGTGGAGAGACTGGCAAGGTCCCAGCGTCCGCACTGCACTGAACTGCGTCCACGCACAAACGGGTCGTGTGCCTGAAACAGCTGCTGAGCACAAAATATGACTTTAAAATGTATTGTAAAAGTGAACAGAATCCAGCAACTCATTGCAGGTTCTGGTAGGGTGGAAGTGCACTCCCCGAACGATGGGTGTCCACACGCTATTCACCATCACCACTGGCTACGGACAGAAATTCCTGGACTGAAGCCACCGAAGCTTGAACTTCTGGCAGTTGACTCTCCTGTTTTTAATTTCACTCCTCATAATTAAGTAAAGAGAATAAAATCTGCTAGCTTGCTCTTTGCAGCCCAGCATCAGCTTCTCTGCCTAACGGGAAAGTTCACTGCCATATTGTATTTTGTGTGGAATTGTTAAATTCGGAACCACAGCCTTTAAACAAAAGCAGTACTGTTGCCATGCAGACTGAAGAACAGAGAATGGCAGCTTTGATCACCATTTTGCAGATCAATTAAGGGAAATCCCTCAAGTTTTGGCAGCTTCCTATTTCTTTACTCATTTTCAGTTTCTGCATTTTGCAGTATTTGAATTACTGACGATTTTAAAAGTGCCTGTGTGGTTTTGGGCAGAGCGGAGGAACTGATTAATTGTAAGGAGAGCTAGTAGTAACTCCTTTCTTGAAACTTTTTTTCATTACAGAATTTGCCTTTCTTGCTTTTTGGAAAGCTTGTTAATGCAACAGGCAATTAAAATTCAGTACAGTTAGAAAAGTTAGAAAGGAGAAATACCTTCCCCCCTTCCCCGGTGGGCTCCAGAATATGATTAAAAAACTACAGTTAGAAAAGTTAGAAAGGAGAAAAAATACCCTCCCCCCTTCCCCGGAGGGCTCCAGAATATGATTAAAAAAACAAGAACTTTATTAAAAAGACACCCTATTATGTAGCACATTCTTCAGAAAGTTCATGCAGCACGTCAGAACACCCCAGCTCCAAGGAAGGAGCTCCCTATTGCGGCTGGATCCCAACACCGCTGTGGCAATTCCCATGAGCTGTTGGGACAAGACCAAGATGGCTGAAAGGACCCCCCTGATCCAAAAGCTGGGCAAGATCCTGCCTTTCTTTTTCACACTCCTCAAGAACCTGAAGCTTGCCAAATCCCAAGACGGCAGAAGTAAAGAAAACTGGACTGAGTTCTTCAAGTGCAACCTGGACATGGCAGATACCATCATCAACCTATATATCCTGTGGCAAAATAGCCATCTCCCGCTCCTGGCTATTATCTCCAGTAGCAGGGAAATGTGTTCCATACGACTGTTCCATAGTGCTAATTTGACAGCAAGCATACTAAAATCAGGGACTGCGGTGCAGGGGCCGCACGAGATGCCGACGGGGCAGACGACATCCCGGAGCTCCTTCGTGGCCGTCTCCTCCTGCCCCACACCCGTCCACAGGCAGAGAGGGCAGAGGGCTGCTCCCTGACGAGCCCATTTCCACCAGTGAGGGTGAATGGGATGTAGGAAGAGAACGTGAAAGTGGCTTTGAGCCCTAACGGCAGCCCTCAAACTGTGAGGGATTCGCGGCTTTGGAGCCCAGAGAGCACCAGTACAAAACTGCTGGTGGAGGTAACTGTACAACCTGGAAATAGCTACACCTTATGTACAGGAAAATATATAAAGAACATCTAAGAATTACTGTCTCTTCATCTTCCCTATTACTTACTTCAGAATTCCCTGTGACTTACCCTCAGCTATAAGCTGGCTTAAGCTGTGATTTGCTGCATGTGGTGCCTCGCAGAAGATGTGAAGGACAGTGTTTGAATGCAGGTACTGACCGATGGTAAAGACCAAACCCTGACCAAGCCTGGGGGTGTGGGGGGAGTTAAAAAGCCTTCTTTATGACACCAATATCCCAAAGTATAGATAAGGATACTTGTATGAAGTCCAGTCCATTAGCCTTTAGCTACTTAAAAATGGTAAAACCAAGGGAAATGTTTTAGACTGTACACAAAGTATGAGAAAGACAGGAAAACTGCATTTTGCTTGTCTGTGCTACCTTATTCCTACCCAGTTTTTGTAATAAATGAAGCAGCATTCTAGTGGAAAAAAAAGCAACTGGAATTACCCGCAACATGAAAGGGGACTCATTAGAAGTGCATGGCCAATAAACACAGTGTTTCCTAGCAGCTAAGTAGCAAAACTGGAAACTAAAATTACATCAGTTTGGCACAGCTGAAAACCCCAGTAATTTAACAGAAATTACATTAAAAACAAAACAAAACAAAACCCTGAAAGGAACTCCATATCAAACACCAACCAGGTTTGAACCTGAAGTGTTCAAAGGCTCTGCAGCCTGTCGACACTTACAAAACTCAATCACCTGAAAGGCCATAAAAATTTCCACAAAAGGTGAAGTGTGTGCGGGGCAGTAAAGCCAGCTGGGGAAAACCACCGGGTTCCTTCGCAGGCTGGAGGCCTCTTTTCGGAGAGCGCGGGGAGGCGAGGGCACCCCAGCACGCAGGGCCCAGCCTGCACAGGCACCGCACTGCGGCGCCCGCCCTCCCTGCCGCCCTTCCCGCTCCTGGACGTTCCCGTCCCCGTCCGGCTCCGGTGGCACCAACAGGGCCCTCCTGAATGCTGCTGTTCACGGTCACCTCGGCACGATGCCCGGCTGCTCCAGCGGAATGCGAGCAGGAGGAAATGGCATTTTTTTTTTTCAAGAGTTTCTAATTCTCTTAAACCTCTGTGGAATGCCAGGAAGCAAAGGAAAAAGGGGCTTCTTGGGACAGAGAACTTGGTCTAGCCTGATTTCAATAATCAATTGATCCTAATGAAGTGTTAGCAGTGCTGAAGACACAAGTGCACAAGACAGCATTTATCAGGCAACTTAAACATGCGGGCTGTTACAAGATCCTGCTATGATGATGTTTAAAATAGTAATAAGGAAGAACATGCAAAATTAATGACAGGATTATTTTCACTGTCATCTTTAATTTTTGATAATTAAGATTTTGACCTTGCGAATACTACACAGTTAAGCATACAATTTTAACACAGAAATAAATTTTGCATCTCTCTCTATATCTTTTAAAAACTTTGCTTCATATTTAAGTTAGGAAATTAGAATTCACTAGATTGCTTTATGTATTAGTTTTTAAACACAACAGGTGGGCTCTTAATATATACATGATATTCCCTCATCTACACAGATGGAACCTGGGTTCATTTCTTTGAAACTGAAACAATCAAAGGTTTACTGAAATGCAAAATCTTTCCCTCACCTCAGAGCATAAAACACATCACCTAAAATAAACCACCCAAAAAACAAGTTTTCTATATATTATTTTAGACCTCATTTGGAAAAATAAAAGTTTAATTTGTGGAAAAAATCTTGTGAATTCGTAACATTTTCCAGTCTGACTCTTTAATGGCTATCTTTAGGGTCAGTTTGCCACAAGATAAATCTAAATGTTCAGTGGATGTAGTACTGTTAAATGTCCAAATGCGTACAATTAACCATACTGTTTAATGAACTTCTTTTTGATCCACTTCCAAACCATGTTCTGCAGAATACATTCAAGAACACATTCAATGCATTCAAGCAGCTTTGCGAGCTAATCGGAATGCTCAGGTGGCCCTTCTTCCCTTATACTTTCAAAAACACATTTGTCTCTCCTCATGTATAATGCTTAACATGTAATCTTGCTTTATCAGTAGCAAAGAAATGTATACTATTTTTATAACTTGTCTGAAACCAGAATAACATGTGTTCTACTCTGCTTGGCTGGAGATAAAAATGACAGCACTTGTGACTCTAATATCAGTTTCTTGCCTATGGAGATTAAAAAAATCTTGACTTGTCCTAATCTTTGTTATTTCTAACACGTGCTGTAACAAATGCTCTGGAAAAATCTGGACTTTGTCAAGCCATTTCGTTGGTGTGGCTAGCATACAACTGACATCATGTAACTTCACATGCATCTCAGCTCTATCTATCACAAACTACTTTGGGGCAAGAAAAACTCGGGTAGGTTTTACAGCTTAAACCCTGCAGGTTCTGTGAGCTAAGTAATTTAACATAAGTAAACAAATACAGCTTCCAACTCTAAACACCAAACAGCTCCTGTTGTTTCACATATATTTAGAAGTAAAAAGGAAGTCTACTTTTCAACTTCTTCACCTTTTGGTGCCCTTTTGGACATCCCAAAATACCCTTGCGAATACCAGCATCTTCACTTGCCATCCACAGTAGACCCTTCACAAGGGTTTAGCACTAGCATTTTGCTACCACATTTTGCTTTCCCATTCAATTCTATAAACTGATTCCATTTCTTTTCTACCTACCCAGATCCGCCCTCCTGTTCTCCTTAACACAAGCTTACTGGATACTCCTTTTTCTATTTGGTAGCCTGGCCCATAAAATACTCTTTAATGCCATGGCATGAGACTTTCCAAAAAGTCTAATTCCTAGTTAACAGATCAATATTCACTCCTCTCCAAAATCCTGTCAAAAATATATTTGCACAAAATGTATCTATTCTCATTATCTGTAAAACAAGCACTGTTCACTTTTTAAGTGTTGAACTGAATACTAAGAACAACAACTTCTCGTCACTTAATTCACCACTGGTATTTTGCACTATACACTCCAGTAAATCCATGTGTAAAATAAAGATACTCATTCGGGATATACAATGTTTGAACTCTACAGATTAAACATAGACATACTACAGAAAAAAAGCAATTTCATATAACACGCTTTCAAGTCTGTCTTCTGATGACACAAGTCACTGATTCATGCAATGCACATTTAGATAATAAACACTAATGTTTTGCACAAAATAGAAGGCCAGTAATCAAGAACAGACAAAACCAGTAAAGACCCAGGAAACGCTCCAGCGAGGAATCTGTGGAGGCGTTCCTGCACTCAGTTCTCACTACGCTAACACAGCAGCAGCTCAAGTGGGAAAGAAGTAAAACTGAGACGACTTTCATTTTTATCATTCACTAATGTGCCAGTTTGCAGACTGCTGCTTTCTTCCTGGAGTAGCAACAATAAATCTTTCCCTGTATCTACTGGGCTGCAAATGCCACTGCCTTTTTTTTTTTTTTAGCTGCAAGACTATTTCTAGCAGTCCTATAGTACTAAGCGAAGTCAGAAAAATCAGTAGGAAAGAACAACATGCTATACTGACTGACACATCATCCACATCAAATCATTACTCCCTCCGTGCCAGGCTAGGCATCCTGAGCATCTGCAGCCTCCAGAAACCATCTGTCCCCGGCCTGCGGCCACACGTGCCCATCTTGCTCCGAGCTGGCGACTTGGTGACGCCGTTCCAGAAACTCAGGGACACAAGACCGCGCCTCCAAAGCAACGGGAGGCACTGGCTGCAGGTGCAGGAGCAGGGGACGAAGGAGGCCGCTCTCTCGGGAGCTGCTCGCAGGGCACCGGCGCAGGCGGCACCGTTGGGCACCGCTCCTCGCTGCGTCACCCCCTCAGGTCACCTCGCAGCCACCAAGCTCGGACCCCTCCTCTCTCCAAAACTTAAGCTCGTCTTTCAAGAGGCAAGATTTTTCAATACCTCCCCCAACGTCTTGTAAGATCATCATAAAGAAAAACGACTGCCAAGTCTGAAGTCATCATCTTGACGGCCCAATAGTCCACTACAGATCAGATGAAAACAATTTGCTCTCTTGTGCAAGCATGGGCCTGAACTAGCCTTCTCACTGGTTTCAGCAAGCACCAGAGAGACTTGTCAGCTGCAACCACAAGGTGTTTGCTAACAAGCCGCAGTGCTTTTGTCCCCTGCACAACGCTTAATGAGACCTTAACGGCTGCATCTCAACCCTCTATGCAACACCGTTCAACTCTGGCAGGCTTGCCAGAGAAAAAGAAATCTTATACTTTTCTCAACGTATTTTGAATAAAAAATGTATATTATGTGTTACTTAATAACATGCAAAGGAAATAATGTGAAAAACACTTGGATATGCTTATGAGCATAAGGCATATACAACCTTAAATGCATGTACTTACTGTGCTGTTTTAGTATCAGGTATCATATGGAGATGTTTTCTGAAGGCTGCCTTATCAAATTTCAGTGCATTTTTGTCAAATGACAAAGTTAGCATACTTAAAGCCAACTGGATCCTCTAAAGAATTCTGTCATATTACAAGATTGCTAGAGGCAAAAGCAAATAGAAAGAAACAACCTCAAATCACAGAGCATGTTTATAGAGAATTCTGCTGTTCAGTTACAACACTGCAGACCTGGAGACCTCCAAAGTCTTGACGCAAAACACAAGCTCACACATCCACCCTAAGATATCTACACAAACTCGGCATCATG
Organism: Tinamus guttatus; assembly: GCF_000705375.1. Next base: position 120,681 of record NW_010584013.1, on the reverse strand, counting down.
TTTTTTCACATCCTTTTAAACAAGACTCTAAACAGGACTCGGTGATTTTAACCAAACCCACTGTTTTAACAGCTGGACTCAGTTATTTATGCCAGTTCTCTTTTAGGTATATAAAACCAGTTAATGTGTGTATGTGTGCATGTATGTATATGTATCAGTGCACTTCTTTTTCACCGTATCATGAGATGACAACCTACTGAGATGTTTTTGCATAGTTACTCGTATCTTCACACATAAAATGTCCTAAACCAGAAGACATGAAAAGCCAATAGGAATGAAATCTCCTAAATATGTCCGTAATGCAGAAAATAAAATTGAGATATCACCACTTTTTGTGAAGCTACAGAGAGCAAGCATATGAATAAAAAATATCTGGAACACGCTAACACTTATGTTCTAGTTCCACGGCACAGTGCGGACAAAATTGCTTTAGGATTAGGGGAAAAAAATAAAAATAAAAAAGCTAACCCCCATCTAATTCCAGGCTTCCCGAAAGGCTCCGTGTTGCAGCGTGGCTCACACCGCAATGCTCCTCTTACAGCATGCCTGTACCAAGCAGGTGTAACCACTTCATCGTGATGCAGAAAAGGGAGTTTTTCCTTCCTCTGCAAAATGGTTTGTACCTGAATGTTATGTATTGCTTCTACACTCAAATGTTACATTTTCATTTTACTGAAAACATTAAATCACAATAAATCAATTATGATTCTATTAAATTTGAGAAAAGCGACAAAGAGCCTTTTCTTCTACTACAAGTAGCAGCAGTGAAAACACAATTTTAAGCCCCATCTGCAACAGATCACTGCTACTTCTCGCTCCATAAATCCAGGCTGTTCTTCAAACCGGCTGCCAATGGGCAACACAGTTCAAGAAAGGATCAGTTTCAAGTATTCAATTTGACATGCCTTTTTGGAATCAGGTGGCTTGAAGCTGTGTTTCTTCATTTCCCAAGAAATATTAAAAGGCGTGGAATTCATTAATCAATTCGATTGTAAGATTTTTTTTCCTCCCTCCAATATACAAGTCAAAACAAATATTCAAAATATTTTCAGGAATTTTGTCATAAGGCCGAGCCCACAACCTCCAATCCCAACAAACAACTTTCCAGTGGCAGATGTAGGGGTGCTAGGAAAAGATGAGGAGCTAAATGTAATCAGTGAAATATGGGTATTACTATGAATTCAGAGCCTTAGTCTCTATTTTGGCCTTAGGAGTCACATTTTCCTGGGCTATTACAGCTACTACCATTAATCAACAAAGCAAGGACTTTACTGCCAGAAATTTTAGAAAGTTATCACTTTGGCCACTCAAACAAGAGATACATGGAATAATAACTCAGAAGCGTAAATAGCCAGCTTTTGTTCTATTTACTTGAGCATGATGAAAACCTTATAAAAATAAAACTTGTCAATAACTTCCCAGGAATGTTCATAACAATTATTTTTTTTAGTTCACAAAGTGAGCATCACAGTTAAACAGGTAAGAATTTATGTCATGTAAGCAGGTAAAAATGTGATTTTTAAAAATACTTTCATTTCCAAATTGCTTTTGGCAGGAATGTTAATGTTAAAGGCTGTTTAGACACCCAAATATCCAAATAAAAACTGTTCTTTCATTCTTTTCTTCTTTTTTTCCTGGCAAAAACAACACATTCAGTTTTTGAATTTACTTCAACTCTTTCAGCAGTTTTAAGGTGATGGGTTGAAATTCTTTAGAACAAGTATTCAAAAACTGCATTCCTGGAGCTGCTATTCACAACCACCCAAATGAACAAAAGACTCCCAAGATTTTGAAAATTTTGAAAATATTGAAAAATCTGAAACATGATAAATAAGACTCTAACATTAGAGATATCACTTTATTTTTGTTAAGTGTCTAATAAATACTCTGAAGAAATGTTACAAATTATGCCAGAAATGCTTTGAAATTCTTGGGGTTTTTTTTTGCAATTATTTTATTGTTCTTCAGAGAGGCTTATAATGAAGTAAACACAGAGAGTACAGAAAAGAAGGGAGGAAAAAAAGTAGTATTTCTGGATTTTGTTTCTCAGTGTTGATCAGCTGAGAAGGCACCGCTCAAGGGCACTAGCCCTGCAACGTGAGCCCGGCTGAACCCGAGCCTGACGGCTGCTTGGGCCCGTGGTAGGTGCTGGGCACGGACAGATGGCACCAAAGCGAGCCCTGCCCTCACTTACTGCCTCCCTTGGATTTTTAAGTGTTGGTTTCTGAACATTTTGAGCAATTTCTCTAAAAAAGCCAGAGGAAAAACTGACCCAAAGTAAAATGCAACATCATTAGCTTACAAGGAAGACGAGATAGGGAAAGGGCACTGGAAAATAAATGTGATGAGACACCAAACAGAACATATCCCCAGTAAAACAGTAAGAAGCCTGGATGGAAGAGGCAAGCGTCCTGAAAGTCAAGATCAACTCTTGCCTCTCGAGGCCTTTCCTGCAGGTTCTCATTTCTAGGTACCTAGAGCACAAGAGATAACTGAGGATCTCTCCCCAGAACAAACCAACGAAGCTGCAACGAAGGCAGCGGCGAACTCAAAGCCCACAACCCAAGCAGTCTAATGTCATGATTCCTCACACAAGACACTCACGTCAACACAAAGCTGCAACTATCCGGTAATTGAGGAAAACGTCTGGAATTCAGGAGTCTGGGCCTGTGACATCCTGGACACAAAAGTAAGGCTGGAGGTAACAGGGTACGAGCTGCTCCCAAGCCCTTCGCATCTCCTCTGCTCTGCAGACTGCCAAACATTGCCAACAAGGCAGATTACTTTTAAAGGGGACTTTAAAAGACCACAAGAGGAACAAAAATTACAAAACATATGAAACAAAACCTCCAAATTAAGACAATCTTTATCAAAAACATATTTATTTTTAAGAGAAATAAGGGAAAGCAAGAGACTTCGTAGAAAGAAAGTAGGACGCTGCAACGGAAATGTAAGAACCTTTGGCATGATGCTTACAGATGTCCCTAATAAAAGGACATAAAAAGCATCACTAAATTATCCTTATTCCCCCCAAATCTAGTAATAGGCAAGTTCGGAAGTCTGCTTGCTATCTAGTCTGAAATAATTTTTCTTGTAGCAGCAACAGTAACAGTACTTCCCGCAGGCACAACGCGTCGCGACGCAAACCAAGTCATTTGATCCGTGCCAGCCAAGATTGCTGAAATTTGGGCAACTCTGCTAAATGTGCTCAACTCGCCAAAAAACACATTCCCAAACTACAGTATATTGTTTTCTGAAGGTACCCAGTAGGACACATGCTTGAAATGACCTCTTTGTATTGCTTTTAAGCTCGAGAGAGAGAAAACACAACGGCCAAACCTGCAGCTAACCATCTCAGAGGAGAACTGTACCCACAAGGAAGAGGCCTGACCTGGAACAAGCTCCTGTAGCTAATGCAACAACCATTCCTCAGGATGAAATATCTGGGAAACAGGCTGGTGAACAGCAAGCTCTGGCCCAAGGCCAGTTCACGTACGAAGGTGGCTTACAGACCTCTGACTTCTGGGGAGGGAAGGCAGATGTTTTGAATCCACCACAGTTCCTAATGAAGCAGCCAGTATCCAGCGCATGGCTATGAGGCCTCCAATGAGCACTTATTACCTCCAACATATTTATATTAGTATATTACTGTCCAGGTCTTCTTTTCAGCAAATCAGAGTGAAAATGCTTTAAGCTGTAAATAACTCCATGATCTGGAGAAGTGTTTCTCATTATACGATGAAAGCATCTACACTTAAAATACACATATACACACACATACATATTTACGCTTAGGCTATATTTTTTCTTGCACTTGAAAGATTACATAAATAGGTTTTGATAAACAATTTTACTGATTCACTGAATGATCATTAGTATTAATATGCTACAAAGATTTTTAATTAAACAAGAACTGCTGTTGGAAGCCAAGTTCCTCGCATAATAGATGTTTGCAGCTACTGTCTATATAGCTGCTGAATGAAAACAGATATAACATGAATTTAGAAAAAAGAAAAAAATAGTGCTTTATAGACCATCCATAGCCTGTGAATTACAGGCAAAATTACTTTTTTTCTGTACAGTATCATGCCATTCTAGTATGTTCTTTTCTTTTCCAATCATATACCAACTGAGATTGGTAATTTGGAAAGAATCTAACTCCGAAACTGCAATGTTGTCGAATGCAGAAGCAAAAGAAGATCACCTCCCTGTTTATACCAAGCATGCTGGCCTAAATTTCATGTCATTTGTGGCGATAACCCATTGAAAGCTGCCATCTCCACAGCCACTGCCATGGCTGGAAAATATTCATCCCAGATGATTCTGCACTACAGATCAGGATTCTCGATGCAGTGAAACTGTTTATCTAAAAAATGTGTCAAATTTAGGCTACACGCAAGTATGACTATTTCCTGTCTAAAGTGGGTCAATTTAGGATTATGAAATTTTAACTTTCCATCGCTAAGAAGACTCCACTAGTAGGAAAGGGGAAAAATGTAGCTTCTAGACGTGTCTGTGTTGTGCATCTTCCATTTCTCTACTTTTCATAATGTCTGTGTGGGAAAATTTTGGAAAGACTGAGGTTTATTTCTTAACAAAATATTTCAAGTGCTCTGGATAAGAAAAGCTGCCTGCTCTGATTTAAAGAAAACAGCTTTATTGTACGATACACTGCAGTGCACACTGACACTAAGGATCAAGAACCACAACAGCATAAAGGAAGGGATAAGGACTTGTGATACTGGACTTTGAAACATCGCAGTCATCGTTTCTTCGTGTGCTGATCAAAGGAAAAACTGTCACAGTCGGCCTTGTGGCCCTCTCAGGGCTATGCTTGCTAAACTACACATCATTCAAATATCTAACAATTTTATGTAAAATAAATTTGCTGATATACATTTTGGGTCAAAATGTGTATTCTGAAATATAAAACATCCCTGGAATATTCAGTATCAACAATTAGCTCTTAAGTTTATGGCATACATGTTTTTAGAAGGTATGTAATTTCTGTATTTTAGGGGGGGATGCATGGCTAATTTGCATAAAAATAGTCCACAGACTCCTAAAGGAAGTTCAAGTGAAGCACAAAAATCACTGTTATATCCAAAAGTCTAAAAGGAAAAAGGGATATTCCAAGTTCTTAGCTTTACCTGATTAGTTATCTTAATATATATATATATATGTATGTAATGTACATAAACTTATTAAGTTTATCTGACTTTTCATAGAATTTTAATCAAGTATCCCTTGCAATGGATTTGAAGTATGACTGATTAGCAAAAATCAGCAGACTGCATCAAATAATCATCAGGCACATACTAACGGACTGCTAAAACTATACAGACAGTATACGGTATATACAGCATACAGCATCCTAAATGAACTAATAAGGAATATGTCTTTAGACTACACAGTGATGCCTAGAAATGACAAATCCCCATACTCCCAAGTGCTAACAGCTCGGTTCTACATAAAGACTATTTTTCCTTCCCTTTACATATCCAATTCCTGAACCAGCCGGGGCAAGGCACAAAGCACTCGAGCCAGACGAGCACAACCAACAAAACCCGCATTCACGGCCCTCGACGGCCACGGACACAGCAGTGCCCGAGCACCAAGGGCAGGACCAGCGCGCGGGCGCTGCTCTGCACGGACGTCCTCCTCGAGACCGAGCTCGCGCACGGCTGCTGCGGCGCGCAACAAAGGCTGCAGCTTTTCTAGCAATGGATGCAGTAGGAGTTTCTCCTGATTCAGAGGGTGTTTTTCCTCAGAAATCAAGAGGAAATTCATATGTAGGGTTTCCAACATGGCTGAGAAAGACACACAAGAAGACTGGAAGGAAGAAGACAGGGAGACGGTGTAATCCCTCCAACTCTTCTCTCTGGAAACCAGCTACATTGAACACTACACTGGAAAGATTACGATTTGGAAAATATTTTAACCAAAGCTACAAAGATAGTTTTTCCTCTGACATGAACCAATAGGTTAAACAAAACACACAAAAAAACCCTCAACCAACCAACCAAACAAAAACGCATGAAAATCCCACAAACCACTTTTACATAGTGAAACTTCTGTCAACTAAAAATATTTATCGAAGATACCGTTCTAAAATTCAGAAGTGAGAGTGTTTTCAAATGTTAGCTTAAAACCTTATTTTGGAAGTCATCATGCCAATACTGAAGCAATCTTGGAGAAAAACTACAGTTCTCACAGCATGTACAAGAATAGCTGCCAAAGGGCTGCCGCGCTCGTCAGCTGAGCCAAGCAACAAAGAAATAATGTTAATTTTGAATCCCAGAAACCAACATTTCAAATTTGGAGAAAAATGAAGAAATTAACACTGGGCAAACACAATTTACATAAAAGAATTTTCATTGTCTCTGAAGCAGCAATTTTAAAACTGTTTTACAATGTAAGCAGCCCACTGAAAAGTTGTTTTTATTTGATATCTATCCTATTTTTTAAAAATTATTTTATAGCTCCTGTCAGAGTTTCATGAGCTAAAAACCTAATCTAAAAAGATTGTAACCCCGGCTCTTAGCCCCCTCCGGAAGACTTGACACATTTTCATTTCAGTTTGCTAATTTCATTATCTACCATTAACTTCCTTATTTCTTTCCTGTTCTAAATGCATGTTTCAAGGCAGAGAAAATGGGTAATGAGTAAAAGGAAACCCATCAGGAAAACAATTCAGAAGATTTCAGGTTTCTCTAGCACACATTCTGATGTACAATCTTGTTTGTTCATTTTTTAATTTAAGCATTCTACAAAAATGTCAGAGAGACCCAAGCCAACAGTCCAACTTTAATAGGCTTTAGTTCAAACCTGAGGTTAGCACACAAACGCAGACAGCTTGAAGACAAAAAGCACAGGTGCTAGAAAAGATATAAATAATTAATACAATTAATTCCTGCATTCTTGGAATCCTACCAGCATTTCATGCTTGGAATTTTGGAATTACAAGCATAACTGAACTCCTTACAGATTAAAAAAAAAAAAAAATTGGCATGCACAGTCTACTGTAACTTATCCAGATTTGCTTCTCAAATCCTCTATTTGATATCATACTTTGAATGAAGATTTCGAAGTCTTACAAAGTGTGTATGTTGTACGTGTTATAATGCGACAACTACATACTACTCGAGTAGCACGTAGAATTTTGTAAGGGCTCCAACATAATTATAACTTTTGCACACTCTAGAAGCAGGGAAGTGTTCTGGTTTTTTTTGCCAAGGGAAATGACAACAAAGCAAGCACAAGGGTGGTTGGTATTCGTAATGAGACTCATAAATAAAGGAAATTATGTGCACAGTTATTCAAAAGGTACTTTTCCTCCTTTTGTTTACCATCCTGTAAGGTTCCGTTCATTAAAAAACAGGAAGAGAGAGAAAGGCTGAAGCAGGCAGTACCATCTCTTCTGTAGCATTTGTTTTACAAAGATTAGAAGCAGTTCTACGTGAAAATATCCAAATACTACCCAAGTTGAATACCTTAAGTGGCACAGAATGTGAAGCAAAGACACTCTTGACTAAATTCAACAATGCCCGTGACAATTCTTGCAGAATTCTACCATACATACATTACAAACTATACTGCTATACTTCCAATTTTTCTTAAAAACTGTAGTTTCAGAACTTTGTTTTTCAAAATGGAACAACTCAAAACAATTAAAGAGAATCAACAGATTTCTGTGTGACAAATGGAAACAAAAGTTTAAACCATAGCATAATAACGCTCTCCACACTAAATATATGTCAGCCTGCTTAAAGTTAATTGAGAGGAAGACAAACAGTTATATGGAACAATTAAAGCAATCCCCAAGTCTCTTGTCAATTTAACTGTTCCTTATGTGAAAAGTGAATTACCTCCATAGAGATTCGCCTGTGTATCCGGTTTCTGAGACAAACACCTGTGGGAGACTGAACTTCATCGGATGATGTTCCAGAAGCTTGGTCACTTTCACCATCCGATCCCATTTTCAGATTTTCATGAACAATATCTAACAAAAAAAGCAGCAAGTCAATTGTCAATCAGTAAATCAGCATTCCACTAATGTCTCTCAAACATACACAGAAAAAAAAGTATCTTTATTATGAAGTACTTTTTCGTGTCAGCATCAGAAGTCCATTGTAGTCTTGATTTTTTTTTCTTTTATGGCTCAGGAATCACAAGAATGAAAAGTATTAAATTTACAGAAATACCTACCAAGACAGAAGTTATACATAAATTTTACCATTATTTTATTTGGTTTGTAGCACCACTTAATCTCCTGAAACAGATACAGTTAGTTAACCCACAATGTCTAAAAGCCACCTTTTCTTCAGGTCTTCAGTTCCTGTACTCCTTCATTCCACCTTTGCAAAAAGAAAAACTGAGACTCACAGAAAAATATAAAACAGTTTTGAGAAGATATGATAAGACTTCCAAATTAGGCTACCTGATGTTAAGACACTTAAAGATTTCCTCAGAGAGGTTAAAAAAAAGAAATCCTCAAAGTGTAGGTGCAGTATCTTTTAAAATGCCCATGTGGCACTCTGGGGGTCAGGGGCAGGAGATGGGGATGTGTTCTGGTTGCCTTAATAGAGACCGCCAGTGCAAAAAGGGATTGGACAGAGGACTTGACTCCTTTAATTACTGAAGTCAAATTTAGAGTCTTTCGGAGGAATTTATGTAACAGCCTACCCCAAATGTAGGGTACTGCAGAATTTTTATGTGAACTGAAATTCATACTTTCATCATAATCTTGCAGAATGATCCACGTAAATGAGTTTACGTATACAATGTTTTACTTTTTTATATTACTTATTATCATATTTATATTACTTTTAAGCACTACAGGGCTCCAGAAGATGCATATTATAGTGGATGAAGAAAAGAATCAAGACGGCGTCATTGAGAGGCAAGACACACAAAGAGAAAGTGGTTCTACAAAATGATCCACTATGATTAATGCTCCATCAACATCTCTGAAAAAATCAATCCAAAATCCTACAAAGACTAAATACTTCAAATTAGGGAGGGCCTTCAAATGACACCAATATCCCTGATCTCTCCTGTTCCTAGATATTATGCATGATCTTGTATAGGGTAAAATTGGGACCTGAGGGACAACTAGAATCCCCGAAATCTACTCACAAAAATACTAATATTAGCAAAATATGCAGCACTCAATACTGTCTTACCACCAAGGTACCTGAAAATGTCATTTGCACAGAACTGCGACAATAAAAAAGCAGAATAGAGTATGCAAGTTTTATCACTGCTCAACCAGCAGGAAAACTTGCTTTTCTAGAAAAGAGCCTTCAGGCAAAAGTTCAGTCATGAACACACCTTCTAAAAGGTTTGCCTACATTGGCTCATAGAACCACGCAGACTTCAAAGGATCAAACCCTTCCTCAGTACAAAGAATTTCCCTTTTACAGAAAAAAAAAAAAGGATATAAAAAGATGAGCTCAAAGGTACTGGCAGCACATAATTCAACTCAAAGCCCATTAGGTAAGCACACGATTTGAGCCTGTATCCTACACACAAAGTTTTCAGAACGCATGGAGCAGCAATATGGATCTAAATTGGGTTCTAATTAAAAATCCCTGTTGCATGAGTAACTCATTGCATGAGTAACTCACAAAATTGGACTGAAATGAGAGACAAAAAGCTGCACGCCTGTTATAATAAGGAGAATCTGATGATTTCAAACAAGATAAATCCTCGTCAGTGCTTCTAGGGGCATGTTAGGCTGAACTAAAGGAAAAGATGTTCAGCAACTGGCTTCTAAAGGTCAGCCTGAACCTTAAGCTAGGCAGACAAAACGTTAAATTAACCTTCTTCGCAAAATCTGAGAGAAATTTGTCTCATTCTTCATTCTAGCTATGTGCTTAAAATCCGAGGCAAGTTGTATGAAATTACTGCTCATAATACAAAAGTGTTATTGAAACCATTATCTGCAGCAAAGCTCTTGATCTCAGCACTGCAGAGTGCTGGAAAACAGCACAAGTGCTAGAAAACAGCACATTCACCATTTGAGTTCTCTTATAAATACTCTTTAAAAGATTCCTCTGTGAGTCATGGTATCCATTTTAGCAACTACAGCTCTCAAGATTCTGTCCTATAAAATTATGTGTAACAGCTACCGCTGTTCCCCAGTCTCAGTTAGTGTAAGGCCCCTTACAGGGCTCCAAAGCCCTGCAAGTCTTTAAAAAAGCTAGAAAAACTATTAGGTGAGCAACCTCACAAAATAAAGCAGATAAAAAAGCATTATATTCTCAGGAAAGAAGTAATTATGTCATTTTTTGAGAGGACTAATACATAAAACAAAGGAGTCATGTGCCTGACACCTTCATACAGTTCAACATAAATGTTCAATTCACAAAGCATACATATTATGGAATTAGTGTAAAATTACACTTCTTTGAAATGTAACATTCAGAACTAAAAAGAAGGTCCCACCTGACAAAGACAACTCTCTACTACAATGACTCAATATGAACAAAAATATACAAGTAAGTAATATTTCAAGAATCAGTAACACAGAATCTTACATTTGGGGCAGATAATGTAGATGGGCAAGAAGATTCCAAATAATGAATGAAAAAGCAAAGTGGATCTTGATCTGTGCCCCACGAGTCTATATTCTAGTATCTTCAACAAGATCTAGTAACTTCTAGTAACTTATCTAGTAACTTCAACAAGATGAAGGTCAATCTAGTAATACTGTAATATAACTACTTTTGATAATCTGCATATAAGCTGTATACCCATAAGGGACCCAAATAAATATTATGTATGTAGGGTATATCTTTATATATATGTATATATACACAAAATGTCCTATGCAGGATACCACTAGTAGCATCTAAAATCAGGAAACTCTTGCCTGAATTTTTAATGGGCTGAATATCCAAGTGCTCCTGTCTACAAGGGTTTTCAGATGCTTTGAACATTAATTTGTTATCTAATTATGGGTACTTTATGATTTTTTTTTTTAAATCTTGGTTGTGTTACCACCTAATATAAACATGTCCTTTTATTTTATTCAATTAAAAAATGTATTAGTTGAGCCATATGTTCATTATTTTAATAGTATAAAAACTGGGAACAAGGCATTAACCTAATCATTTAAATCGTTTTACACAGGTGCAAAATGATAATGCTTGATCAAGCAATGATTAAAAAAAAAAAAAAAAAAAGCAAATACTTCCCTACTTTCACTAACTTTTTCTCTATAGACAAGTTCACCTGCACCAAAGCCAGACTGCACGGCTATAATGTCTATAATCTATAACGGTTCCATAATTTACTGAATTGGTCTCACTGAATGCCATAACCACTCTCTCATGCAGATGTTTCATGCACTCTCATTCCTAATTAAACACCCTGGGTGCTCTTGCAGTCAGAAGGTGGAGGTGACTACAATGAAGCACGAAAACTACAGAAGCACATTTGAAAGAAAATGTTGCTGTTATTTCAGTTATGAGGAATTCAGAACAGAATAAATTAGAAAATAAGGAATCCTTAGTGCAGCAAATGAAAGCTCATCCAAGGGAGCTAGGATAACACCCACTGATCAGTGAGGATGTGTGCTCTTTCAAACTTACTTTGAACGCTTACAGAAAAACCACATGGCTTGCGTATTTAATTCCTTGCACTCTTCTAGAGCTTACTTTCCTATGAACTGAATAAACTTTATCATCAGTTTCACTAAAAACACTCCACATTGAGGCAGGGACTGGTGAGAAACTCTCTTTGTTGTTAACATTATAAAACTCCAAAAACAGTATGGAAAACTAATCCTTTCTCATTTCTCACAAAGAAACGGAACATTTCCATAATCATATTAGTGTAACTGGGAAAAGCATGGGCAAACTGCACTGAGGCTGCTGCTCACGTTCCCTGGCATTTTGCTCCCTGTTTGCTCCAGTTCAGAGCTGGCCAGAGTTGGCTTTGCTTATTCCAAGGGCCTCTTCAGCATTCCCAGTTACACAAACAGGGAACAAGGACATCTCACTTGGCTCTGCATTCAGCCAGATCAGGACTCATAAGGGTTTTTTTTTTTTTTTTTTAGCACCGGCTCCATCTGGACTGCAGCAGGGAAATGCTTCTGGGGCTGCAAGACTCTTGAAGCTGTACAAACATACAGGAGCTTTAAAATAAATAAGTAAATAAATAAATAAATGCAAGTCCGTCAAGTGCATCAGCAACATGGCTGATTTGCAACTTTACTTGAGACATGGACATTATGCAGTATTACAATAATTAGGGAGTATTAAAATAAAAATGACTGCAAAATTTTAAGTAAACTCCTTGGCCAGAAATTCTTTTTCCCTTTTTTTTTTTTTGCCTTTAAGAGAGATTTATCAAAACCTAGAGTCAACAGAAATGTTTCCAAGCAGAAAAATCTTAAAAATATCTTGGGATTAACACAACAGTAGAAACTCAAGTTCAATGCTCAAAAAATAATTCTGAATCCCTTATGCTCCTCAAGCAATTTCTGCACTGAAGATCTCATTCAAAAGCAAGCAGCATAAACCTGCACCTGCGGCAAGTCTTGTTTCATTTTTATTTTATTTTTAAAGCAAATAACCTTTCTCTTACTGCCATCATTTTGTGCTACCTCAAGGATTTCTCTCTGATTGCATGTTCCCACCACCAGAATACAGGAAAAAGTGAAAAGAAAAAGGATGAATGGAGAAAAAAAGTTGTATGTAGTATGGAATATTTGACCATTTCTGACATCACTATTCCCATGTAAAAAACCTCAGCATCCTGCTGAGTAACGAGCATTCCCATATGGCAGAAACAAAGGGAGGAAAGATGTGAAAAAGGAACAGAAAGAGCACTAGTGATTTATGTTTGTTCACATGCATACCACCCAGCTAACACACAAAACTGATTTAAATTTTCATCCTATGACAAAGGTTAGAAGGAAAAAAAAGAAACCGGATAAAGAACGTAACACATTATTGCAAATAGATGTTCTAGCGGCAACTGTGTACCCAAAGCAAGAAGACGTATAAATGTTTTAAATCTATTTCTTTCTACTCCAATGAAACTTCAAATTCTTCAGGAATATAGGGCTTTTAAAAATAATATCAAATATTCCAATTATGGGTTTTATTTAGAAACACTTAACTTGTCCACCTAAATGAAATAAATACCATGCTTCTATAATACTTTCACATCAGAACTTTCAGTTGAAAAATACTGTTAACATAAAATATTAAAAAAAGGAAAAAAAAAAAAGGAGAGTCATTAAAACAACTTCTTCTTCTGCAAAGCTGATTTGAAAATCACACTGAAAGTTTTAAAAGGAATAACTTATTGATAAATTTGCATTAAAACATTTATAGTACGATACTTTTTAGGCAACACAAAAAAGGAGCACACAGAAGCAAACAACTCTCTTGTATACAACTTTTATATGCCTGATTTGACAGAAAATCCATAAAAGACTCAGTACTCGTGACCAGAAACATAAAGTACACAACTTTTTTTTTTTTTTAAACTTTGTCTCTTCATTAGATTCTTGGCGATCGCTACTTACGCAAAGCTTGGCCAGGCAAAAAAAGGTCAAGTGAAGTGTGGAGAACCCGGTGAAATCAGGAATTGAGACTGTACCCAAAATGTACTCTGTCAAACTCTGACTGGAGTTTAGCAACGGCTGCTAAACTCCAGTCATGAGCAGGGAATGCTCTTTTAAAGACTGAATAGCAGCACAAACAGTAAAAAGGTCTGGAACAGTTTTGAAATTGATGTGCGATATTGTAGTTGAGGACATCTATAGCGGATATCCATAAGCGATTAGCAAAGTTTGAGAGATCAGCACCTAAAAACCGAAGGAGCTCGGTCGAAATATCACCCACTTCTAAAGGAGGGTGTAAGACTGCAAAACTCACAGCATTCTAATTAAACTGTGACTTGCTCTCATTTTCTATGATCAATTAATTAAGCATAATTTAACATAACACAAAAACAGGGTAAAACATTATTGGTGACTGGAGGCAGAAACATGAGAAATTACTTGCAGGAGAAAAAAAAAAAGTTTTAACTGTAATTCAGAACCACAAATATAGCTCCAGACCACAACAAAAAGATAATTACAGTTGAGTGGCCTTAATTTATCACTGAAAGAAGGTCATTTTTTTCATACTGCTAAAAAAAAGGCTAGAGTAATACACCATTTTTAAAATTCCATGTATAAGATTAAAAAAAAAAGATAATTTAACACAATTCTAGTTCCCAATGATGCTTAACTGAGATGGACATTCAGGTTCCTTACGTGCCATTGCAAAAGAATAATATTTCATTTATGCATGTCAAATAGATTTATGGATGATTTCCATATGCTCTTTTTAACTGGCCACTTAAGAACCTTAAAGAGGCATTCAGCACCTTAGAGTTTTCTGTAACAACCTTATAGTAAAAATTATTGCATTGCCAGAAATCTCTTAAAAGCATCAGAATAACCATACATCTTGCTAAAGGATCAACACAGGCATTATTCTTTACAGAAAAGAAAACGAAATTAAAAATAATGTAGCAAATTACCTAATCTGCTCCCATTTCTAGGCATTGCCATGAAAGAGCCGAGGCTTCCCCCTATGACGCTATGCGGTCTCCGCAAAGGGGGCTTCTTGAAAGATCCCGTGTACTGGTGGAGGAATGAGTGCATGCTGTGAGACGTTGGAGGCCTGCCATTCTTCACAATGGGCTCTACAATTCCCAAGGACCAAAATATTCATTCCCACAAGCAAGCAGGAGGGTCAGGAACATGCCAGAAGGACAAAAAAAAAAAAAAGAAAAAAAAAGAAAAGAAAACAAAAAAAAGAAAAAAGAAACAAAAAGTTACTAGACAGGAAATCACCACTTTGGTAAAATTCTTTCAGCAAATTAATACAAAACATTTCATTAAAAGCTACAGAAGTTCCATTTTATTTAGATCTGTCACTCTGAAGCTGGATCAGTGTATGGTCCGACACATTAGATAATCTTCCAAAAAACCCCAATAAAACCAGAGAGTAGCCCTTAACATGGGCAATTTTTCTCTCTTGAAATAGTGTCTTTTGGCACAATGTTTCACCTTCACAATAAGTTAAATAGACAAGCTGATACATCAACTCACATGAAGAGCAACTTCATCAGAAAGTATTCATAGTCTTTCTCAAAAATGTTGAGGGTCAATAGTAGTGAGGTGTTGCTAGGGGAAGTCCTTAGAAGGAAACATACCTGACAATACACCCTACAGCAGTTCTGTCAAAATTAAGGTTATTAACTTAAAGCATACTGGAACCATGAAAGATTCGATTAATTATTTGGGCTTTTCCATTGGTTTGTATCTGAAACAGTTCACAGTTCCTAGACTCAAAATTAGGAATGTAACGCTTCATTACTGATAAGCATAAAATAATTCTTAAAATCAACAGACAAAAGCATCAAGAAATTATGAGCTAGGAGGTTCTCAGCAAGCCTCGCTCTGCACGTGCGAATAGCTCTAACACTGCTCTGAGACTGGAAGCAGTCTCACTATAAAAGCACACAGGATTTACACACAGGTTTATGTTTTCTGTTGCTTGCTTGGTTGATAATTGTTTTTATTCCATGTTATCCCATGCTGCCACTGCAGGTACCCTTCTCTTGGTGCTACAGAGCAGCTGGAGAAGGCAGCACCCAGGGATTCAACAAGGCCAGCTCTGAGCCCTGGCACTGTTGGGCTCTTCCCTGAAGCCACCTGCTGGGACAAGGAGCCACTTTTATATAGACACACATAAAAGACATAAAAGACATATCAATATCTTTTTGGAGATATTCTTCTGACTGCTCTAAAGAAAAGTACATGGATAGAGATACCCAGGGGCAAACCAGTAACTTTAAAAATAATTATTCAATATATTTGCATATACACATGAATTATATATTAAGACAAAAATAACTTTCACCCAGCTGATACAGGAAAAAGAGAAGACTAAAAAATTGCTTTAGGCAGAACGCAGAATGTGAAAGGACACGTTGGCTCTGCTGCAAGCCTGCCTGCAGCTCCCAGTTCACATCCTTCATAAACAAAGCTTCAGACAGGGCGAGTAACAGTAAAAACACACCGTGTGTCTGTGAGCAGGTACATGCAGTATGATTGGTGTCTTCACTTGCAAAGCTCTGCACATCTCTATCCCAAACCTTTATTCCGGTTTCTAATATATTACATATCATCTCTTTTGATTTAAGAGCAATACCAGCTTTCCTGTCCTGCATCTTCAACATCAGATTTACAACAGTGAATCAGATAGTAATTTTCTATCTCATCATTTTTCTGCTAAAAACTACTGCTTCTGCAAGACAGGAGACCCACAGATGCAGAAACAGCATCACTTCTATGGCATTTTTTCCCCAAAATTATAACTTTATTTCTGCCTTTCAGATCCTTACTAACCTCCAGTTTGAATTTCATCTATTTTTGGACTAAAGACTAAAAACTTCACATAGGTTTTACATGCAGGACTGAACAAATTAATGCTAACATTGACAAGTCAAAAGTTGGGTTGACTATTTTCAGAGAGCGTCTACAACTATAATGTTTCATGAGTTTTAGTTGATAGGCAGCATAATTTTCAAATTACAACTTTATTCTTTTTTTGCACATATATAGGCAACATATAACATTTAGCACACTTTTTTTGCTTTGTTACAATTGCTTCTAAAACTAATTACTAAGAACAAAAAAGTCAGCTAAACATTCCTTTATTCCACTGCAGATTTGGGAAATCTCCCCCTCTAACCAAATCTTGCTATATTAAGCACCTGAGAAGTCATTTACTTATTTATTTACTATTCTGATGGAAAAAAGCTCTCAGAACATTTCTGAATGTCGAAGCGTACTGTTAAGATCACTTAAATAATTTTAGCTCTGCCGCTAGTGTCAACGCTTTCACCTTCTGGAGGACATCTCTGACAAACAAAAGGCTGAGACAGCCTGAAGCGTAGCGCGTGGTAGATGAAATAAACACCTTGCATGTAAAACAAAAAACAAATTCTGCCTTAAAGGCCACCTTGCTTTGCCCCTCCTGCGGTGAAACTGCAGCTGCCAGGGCGCAGTTCAGCAAGGGGCAGAGGCTGGAAGCATCAAGGGCCACCACGCAGCAGCGCACGGGCACGCCGAGCACGGCTACGGCCGCGCGTGTGCGCGGCGGAAATCTGCTTCCCTCGCATGGCTTCTGCCTGCCGTGCTAAAATTAACCGCTCTCAACCCACTGCACAGCGCGCGAGGAAGGCCGGAATTTGTGACTGCCGAATGACTAAGCAAGGACCAAGCCTTATGTTCGTTATTAGGATGGAAGGGTAGTGAACGGGGATATTTATTTCAAAAAAATTGTTTTCCTTATGGCTCTGGCAGATTTGCACATATCTTAAGGCTGACCACTATGAAAATATAATTCTTGAGATATTTGTACATATAAAAATGAATAGAGATCAATGATGAGGATGGACACAGATGAATTATTAGGAAATTTATATAAAAATTAAGGACATATGGTTAGTATATAAAGATACAGTTATACAGGAATAACTTTTGCCGTCACAGCCTTCCTGCATTATCCTAAGTACTGTTCTAAATTAGAGTCCTTTTTAAAATTTAGCAACAGTAATTTAGGTCATGTAGTAGGCCAGGCCAACTGCTGACACAATGGAATTAAGGTTACAAAAACTCCCAAATTATTAGCACACTTGTAATGGAGAAGTATTAATAGTACTTGATTACATTCTTTTAATTCTAACATATGTGTATTCTAATATATATGTATACATATATCTTAATTTGCAGAAAAAAGGTATTATATGGTATTCTTTTTTTAAAATGTTAAAATATGCAGATTTATGGTTTGAGAATGTACTTTTGCTATACTTTGCTAAGTCTGCATTGTGGCAGGCTGCAATCCTTTAAAGAAACGGTTATACATATATTTTTGTTTCCCGTCCCAAAGTAATAGCAACAGCTAAGAGTTGTAGCAAATTTTCCAGATGATCATCAAGCAGCCTGTTGCTGGAAATGCACTTACAAGATTGTTTATTAATAGCATTTGGGTGTAGCAGACTTAAAGAAAATGATTAAAAACAAAAATGTCTCTGGCAAAAAAAAAAAATGCTAAGTACCTCTTCCAAAGTTATAATTTCACTCCATTCACTTTAAGAATTCAGTTTTTTGAGGTTTATTAACATTGTGAGTCAGTACATTTGAAGGCTAATGGTGTAGTCCTCACAGTGTAGATACAGCCTCGCTGCTTTGAGCCAAAACTAGCTGTAAAAGTTACATACTTTTGTTATATAGATTCACTGACTGCTTTTATAATTTAATCTCCAGGCTTATAGATTTGGTTTGTCTTTATAAAGAAGTTTCTCTACATAAGTTGCTGACATACCTAAAGATAGTCTGCTTGTATCCTACTATTCTTGGTAAATGCGAGAGGGGAAATATTGTTATATTACGGGCTCTGGTCTTGTGCTTTCCCTTAAGCTCCCCACCAGAGAGCAGGAGGAAGGCTTTCCAGACCTCCAGCAATTCTTCCATCCCGAGACTTCTGCTACATCTTTGTAGTTGCTTGCACTTTGCTCCTGTTCTCACAAACCAGCTGGGAAATGTCTTATCAATTATTTTGCTGCAGATCCCTTCCATCCCTCCATTTAATTGTGTGTAATTCCAAACTGATCTAAAGTTCAAAACTTTTTGAAATACGAATGTCCCTCTGCTTACTTCTTTTTTCCCTCTGACACAACCATGCAGTCTAGCTAATTTTAATCTGAAAGACCTTCAGCAGGTCTTTCAGATTAAAACTCAACAACATGCTGGGACTGTACACCACCATATTACTGTGACTGTAAGCCATGGTATTACTTGGTTTTCAACTCTGGTGCAAGCTGAGCTATAATTCTGTTTTGTTTGGATGATTTTCTTCTACTTCTTGCTCTCTACCACTCAAACTTCCGTTATTATTGGCATAACACAAAATAACTGAAACAGCCCCATTCAAAGAAAATAGACTGCATTACTAATATCTAAGAATTGCTAAACCACATTGCTGAATATCTTTTAAACATGCATCTTTCAAGAAAATAAAATATCCAGTAAGGTATTACTGTCTTGCTAAGTTTGAAATGATGCCAAGACCAATGCTAACAAACATACGAACTGAAAATAGCTCAAATGAGATGCCGAAATTCTTAAGCTGCAAAGTGACAGAATTTACATTTGAACATAAATGGAATTGATTCTGCTATGCCCTAATTAAGAGAACTGCCAGACTACAGTAGAACAATAGCCTAACTAATCAAGAAGTTTAAGGGATTAGATAAAACTAAATGCTTCATAATGTTATAAAGATGTCTCCTCATTCTCCTGTAGCCATAATTTAAATAACTGCAATATTTGGCCTGCAATTACTCTCAATTTAAACAATTTTTTCAATGCTCTCTAGCATTCCTTCTCCCTGCCCATCTACCTTGAGAGGGTCAAACTACGTTTTCTTTCCTGTGTTGGATTCACTTAACTGAATTTACTTAAATTGAGTTTTGGCAAGATTGCAGAGTTGCCTGGCATTTCTATGGAAGGTCTCAGCAAGTGACACACTGTCACACATCAGTCAGGTGGTGGATTAAAGAAAGAAAGTCTTTTTGCTAGGAGTACCACATATTCAACTACTATTTTTTTTTTGGTCCTGTTAAGTCTCTCTCTTACTTGAAAAAAGCCTGTGCTAGCTTTCAGATCTCACTGTGTACATTCTGGAATGATATTTGCTTCAGAAAGCTTTAATAAAGAATCAAAATCACCTTTGTAGAAGATGACATTTTCCACTTAAATCACACATCTCTGAGAGCCAAATAAGTGAACTACCCAGTCTGGAGAGGAAAATATATATACTGTTTTATTTATTTTTATTTTATATATACATTTTTAAGAGTTTCATAAAAATACAAACCAGGATTTTTTCTCCTAATCAAGATAGACAGGTGTTGGAAACCTAGACGCAAGCATCTGTAACTTCCCTGAATAAGGTATACTGGGGTAAGATCTGCCAACATTCATTGCAACAATTGTCCTAGGTTCTCTTCTCACAAGAAGAGAGGTAGTTTAATTTAGATCTTTGAACTAGATCATCACAGGACCAGCAGAGTGCCGGTGCTGACACAAGGGACGAGGGGCAGGACCTCACCTGCCACTTTTCACTCGCCTTTGGCTTGGCCAAGCATGACATGAAATGTCACTGCGTGCCCTGAGAATCAGCTTTTTTTTTTTTTTTTAAAGGGAGAACTCTACAAAGTTTCTTTTTCTTTTTTTTTTTCTTTTCCTCCCACCCTGGTTTCACTCTAATTCCAAGAAGCTTTCAATTTTTTTTTTGATTTCTTCATTCTGATAGAGAATGTGGGGAAGGTGTTAAAACTCAACATATGTGCACCTAAATCTTTATTTTCTGGACAGCTCGG
>NW_010584013.1:89644-100169 GCF_000705375.1 Tinamus guttatus | reverse complement strand
CCTGTCACCTGCCTCAGAGTCATAAATGCTACAGTTGTATAGCTTAATCATATTTTAGCATCATCATCTAGTAGACATTTATTTAATCATGCTGGATGTAAGCTCTTCTAATGACCAATTTTTACATGTCTATTGGCAATAACATTATTAAGAATGTTTGATACTGCAAGGCCCTTTCTCCCCCCCTCCACCGCCTCCCCCCCGCCCCAAAAAAAAAAGGAAAAGAATCTGAACTGTTTTCCTGAACAAGCTCTTGAAAAGAAGCCCTTTTTTCCTTCAGAAGTCTTCAGATATAAACATTTGACTTTATGGCAAATCAGAGCAGATATCTTGTACTGTAACAATACTTGATTATACTGCAGCCCTGTTCAGTAAAATGAACAGCTGAGATTGTAGGTGATGTCTCCCACAGAAGACATATTAAGTAACCTGAATTAGCTACACATTTATCTGTATTCTCATGAAGCTGCATTGGACTCCATTATGTGATATTATGAGACACCCAGGAAACTAAATGGCTCTAAAAATAGAGCCACCATTCAAAAGCACTTAAAACTATTCATTTAATAATAAGAGGCAAGCTTTGGAATGATGATTATGACACTAAAAACAAAACAGAACATCAAGGAACTCCTGCTATTGCTCAAAACAATCCACAAACCATCCATATGATCATGTCTCAAGCAAACCCTCACTTGGAAGACACAATGAAAGGAAATGGTAGACCCTCAAAAAATGAAAATCATACGAAAAACACACACACGTACACACACCTTTCAAAACTAAATATATGTACAATGAATTCTTGGCTTTACTGTTTAGGTAGCAAGAAGATCACAATCAAATTAAAAATATTCAGAATCACAAATCTGTCTTTAAGATTTATGTATTTCATATTGTTTAAAAGATAGTTCTCTTTTGGACAACAAAGATGTATCTGAGCATAACTCCATCATGGTAGTCCTAATAGCTCCTCTCCTATAGGTAGGATAAAGGAAAAATCAGTAACTGATGGTTAAAAGGCATATTTTGAAAAGACATGATACTACATTAAATAGCTTAGACCACAGCTGCAGATGTAACTTAAATCAACGTATGTCAGCACCATAGCCAAGCTAACAGCATCGCTCTCCACCTTCCCTACGCTTCCCAACCCAACCACCGCTGAGGCCACAGCGACCTAGCTGCAGAAGAGCTAGAGCCCTTCACCCCTTCTTTCAGTGACACTATGTTGACTAGCTAGGTTCATTTTGCTTTTCTGTACTTAAATCCACCAAGTATCCATAAAAATATAGTCCCTGCAATAGGAGTGGCTTACTAAAAGCAACGTGTAATGCTGGACACAAGTTCCTGGTACAGGCACAGTTGTTCTGTGACGGTATATTACAGCTACACTTCCCAAAACACAAGCAGCTGCAGTGGTGCAAACACACAACACACCTACTTGTGGTATTGCCTCTACAGTGACCCACTTCTGCTGGCAAGGGTCAGTCCTAGGATCCAATTTCAACAGGGCCCGTGAGCCAGTGCTAGCAGGTTGTTGTACCTAGCCCCCGTGTGCAGGGGAGTACCACGTTCTCCCGCTGAAGCGCTAACGTGCTTGGGAAGGAACATGCTGGCAAGGTGAGAAAGAACAAACCTACGGCTCTCTGAAGCGTGCGCTCAGGCACTGCATTTTTATGGTAATTTCTCTTTCTAAGCACCTCCACGCATCAGCAGAACCTCTGGCTTTGTGGGAAGAAGCGAACTGAAGCAGAAGGGAGGAGCGAGCGGGCTGCGCAGCGGCCGTGGGCCCAGTCGCCCCTGCGGGGACCGTCCGCGCGGCGGCCTGTGGTAACGGCGCCGGCAGCGCGAGGCGCAAGCGGCAGCGACGCAGAGCCGTGCCTGCTCCTGACAAGCTGCTGGTTAGTTTTACTAGGCTCGAGAACGAGGGAAGGACCCCCATTGCTTTGGGGGATTCTTTTTTTGAATGTTTTTATATTGCTTTTATATTTTATTTGTATTTACATACACAAATATAAAAGTATATTTTATATATAAACATAAAAGCATACATATGTATATCTACTTTCCTCCACATGTTAAGAGGACCTATTGATTTAGGATGGGATGGTTACTTGTGTGCTCATGTTTTCAAATTGAGAATCATGTCCTGAAGATCTGTTGCAGCAGACTGTTTTCCTCGTACATCCAAGGAATCAAACACAGCAGATGGGAGTTTCTCAGCTGCACTGAAGATGATTTCTAATGACCTCAGCTACAAAGATATTTGGATGTTCTGGCACAGTTTTGTATTGTGTCAAATTTTAAGAACGCTCATTCCTCTTATCAGAGTAGTAACTAGTCACTAGGGCCTCAAACGCTTGCACCCATTACAGCAGCTCATCTTTCCATTACTATTCACACATGTAGAATTAAAACAAAACTATGCAAGTGTGAGACTGTATCCTATGAACACATATCAAAAGGAGATTCTATAGATATGATTCTATAAATTCATGAAATGCATCCATCCATTCTACCAAAACCTCACCTGTTTTTGTTTAACATGTAGGAAATCCATCAAATAATGGTTTTCCTACTCAACTTTTACTTACGTATTGATGTAAGAGTTGTGGATATACTTATGAACATATCCTGTAACTATTCTTAAAAGCATACTTTGAGCTTATGATAATGCATATTAGAATATTAGACAATATATCCCTGTTTCTCACTCTCATTAGAAAGAATATTCATAAGTATTCAAAGTATCTGCATAAATTTGACAGCTAATTAGACTTTAAATATGCATGATTTGGATGTTACTTCTAGCCAAATTTCATTAGTATGTCAGTGGCAAGAAAAAATTTCAGAAGCAAATTTAGTTGTCAACTGCTACAAATTGCCATTTAGTACTTTTAATATTAATCTGAATGTATACATTAAATTAAAACATGGTATTAAAAGAACAAGCCGAAGCAACATTATCACACTTGAATCACAAGAGAATTATTTTTTTAAAAAAAATCCAACCAATTAGTTTTGTATGCTGAAACCTTGAAGGCATGAAAGCTTCTGTACTTGAAAAAAAGAATACCCCAAAGTATACATGGTACAGCTCACAAGACTTCAAATGTTTAAGTATTATTAGGCATTTTGTTTTTTGCTGTATTTTTATTTTTTATGCATCTAGTTATGTGATGCTGCCTCACTCAGAAGTTAATTACGATGAAGCCAATTTGTAAGGCAGATATAATCATATACTGGTTTCCGGTCAAAAAGTAATTTGACGTTGCAGGAAAAGGTACTGTTGACTATTCCACTCTCAGTAGACAGCTCTGAGCGCTACTGCCTTTGAACAATATGGCTTGATCCTTGTTAATCCCGTTCTGCTGCTGCTCAGTAAGCGCTGCAAGCTGAAACTGTACTGACATAACACGATGAAGGAGGCTGTGTGTGAGAGCAGACTGCACACAAAAGATCAGCTGATTTGGTAGTATCAGTGCACTGTGAAGAAAAGTTATGTACCTATTTTTATACCTGTGACCCACTCGTAGGATCATTTGTTCTCGTTTAGGAATACTGTTCTTTAAAGTAAGTCTTCGAATAACTGAGTTGGAGCTAAGACACAAGACGTTACTGAAAATGGATAGGCACGAGGAAAAGTCCCCGGTACTTTGTGCATGCACATAAATGCACATTATACAACTAAAATTGCACTGCTGAACTCCAGTTCACTTTCTAATCAAGATTTTACAGGTTATGCATGTGAAAATCAGGCAGAAATGAGTGTGTACCCTAGGCCAGCACAGGTCTAGATTTCCATCAACACAGCTTCTACAACCTCCAGGGTTTTATAAAGGGCAGTTTACATTTTCAGAAAGAAAAAGCTAACATATAAAACATTATCTTCTGGTGAACATGGCTATGAGAATGGAACAGGCATAAGACAAAACGAATGAAATCTCTAAAAGAAAAAAACAAAGTAAAGCTGGTCAAAAAACATGGAAGAAACATTTCAGAATAGTTATTCCACCAAGTAAGTCTCGTGCTAAATCCAGTACCTCTCAGGTCTTTTGACTTACTTCTCAGGCTAATATTTAAGTACTTTAGTTAGACTTTAAAAATGTACACATCTAGCATAAATGTGAGCTGGGCCTGTTTAGCCTGGAGAAGGGAAGTTGAGAGGGGATCTGATCAACATGTACAAGTACCTGAGAGGAGAATGTCAGAAGGATGTGGCCAAACTCTTCTCCATGGTGGCCAGTGACAGGACAAGGGGTAATGGGTGCAAATTGAAACTCAGGAAGTTCCATCTCCATGTGAGAAAGAACTTCTTTCCTGTGACGGTGACAGAGTACTGAAACAGGCTGCCCAGAGAGGTTGTGGAGTCTCCTTCTCTGGAGATCTTCAAAACCCGCTTGGATGCCACCCTGTGCCACGTGCTCTAGGTGTCCCTGCTGGAGCAGGGGGGTTGGACTAGATGATCTCTAGAGGCCTCTGCCAACCTCAGCCCTTCTGTGATTCTGTGAAAGTCTCTATTTTCACATTCTGCCATTCCTGCCCCTCTGACAGGGAAGTTTAATGATATCCTGCCACATTTTTAACAGTAACTTAACCTGGAACTATGTCTCCATCCCACTGGAGCCTCTGCTTCACGCTGTCAGCAGGGACAAAGCTTTGCAACAATTAAAGTCTCAAGTTTTAAATGGAAACAAAACCTAGCACTACATGTTTATGCTATATTCAACGAATCACCAGCTAGTTCTTTTTTTTTGCTGCATAAACTAATTTCTGTTTTCTCCTTCTGAAATTAACTGCTAGATATATTCATGAACAAGGCATCAACTCTGAATGGAATAAACCTGCCATCAAGCAAAATCTCCTTATATGACTTCAGTATTCAGGGCCCTGCCATTTGGCACACCAAGAGCAGTTGCAAATTCCGTTTAGTATCCTCCCAGTTTTGCAGCCCATGCTGCAATCCCAGTGAAGACAGACAACGTATGAAGAATTACTCTGCAAAGACTTTTCATAGCCCTGACATCAATTCTCTGTCATTATGACTTGTCTTTTTTTTTTTTTTTTTTTTTAACTAACCTGTTTTCCAAGTTCCTTTATGAACAGACCCAAGGACTGCAAAATGGGCACATTTACATCTAACGTTCCACAGGATAAAGGAGATTTTTATTCTTAAAAGCAAAAACTAGGGAGACGACTGCTCCAGCCTTCTGAGATCAGTACTATCATAATATGTTTTTAAAGTTCTAATTTTTAAGGTTTTAACGCATCTGCGATCTTACAGGATACTCCTAAAGGGTATCTGCTCATATCTTTGATACTCACAATCAGCACAGGCTTACTTGCACTCTGACTTTATTAAAGTAGAGGTATATCTTTCTCATAATTCACTTTTAGAACACCCACTGAAGGTTTTTTCTTTTTCTCCAGGCTATGTTGTCTAAACTTGACTTTCTCCAGAAGAAAAAACTCATCTCCCGTTTGGGTTATCCATCAAGTCCAGCCTCTGATGCCCAAAATTTGTTCGGAACCTTCTGCTTCCAGAACATCTCAATCAGTGGGAATGTTAGAACTGCCTTTGGAAAAGCAGGGCTAGCGGTGACAACAAGCATTTTTCCGATCCTACTTTCTAAGGGTTCTCAAAGGAAAAATATAAAACCCCAGGTTTTATCATGTTCATCTCTAGGAGATGGTACTAATACTGTATTAGCATTCTACACTTTTTTTTTTCCACAGAAAACAGTAAGTTGAAGACTATTCACAAGGAACAGTATACTTTATATTTTCCATCCTTCCTCTTTGAAGAGGATCGGCAACAGTTTAGTGCATCCAAACCAAGACATTCTATTAAATCATTCACAACATTTTGCAGTTGTGAGCACAATATGTACTGTATCACACAGTGTTAGCACATAATCCATATAAACCTTACTTTGGCTGGTAGAATAACATGGAAAGCAAAATATATATTAAAAAAGCAGCAAAAGCTAAATAATGAATTTACAATTAGAAATATCTTCTTATGTTGTATTTTTTATCATTTTAAATATCTAAGGATAAATCAAGTTTGTAATGCTTTTGTGATAAGCGTGTAGGAGAACTCTAATGATTGCCTGTTGAGATAATTCTCGGACAACTATTCTAACCTGAGAACAGCCTCCCATGCTGTTTAAGATGGTGTGAGCTCACACTCCCACCAACCAGCTGTTGCAACCTCTCTCCCCTGGGAGATGATCACATTCAGGATATGATCCAAGTTAAAATAACCCTTTTGATCTTTCCTGGATCCAGTTCTCAGCTGAATCAATGCAGTGGTCTGGTTCACTCTGTCTACCTTAGGCTGCTGATGATTTTTGACACTTATTTGCCAGCAATAATCTCAACACTTATATGAATAATGAAATCTGTCAAATATATATAAAGGTCTGAGGAAAAAAACGCATCAGTAACAAAAGTTAATGCAATAGAAACCATGTGTGACAGCTTGCCAGAAAATCTCAGAAAACACCCTCTATATGATACCACTGTAAAAATACTACAGTAATTACTTCAGAGTATATCTGCTGTATGAACACACAAAAGCTTGGTTTGTAAAAACACCCGTCATTTTCCAAGCTATTTGGCATGACTCACTGATGAAGACAAGAGAAGAGTGACGAATGGACCAACGATTAAGGGTAAACATGAAAAATATGAATAGTTCCATTCTGCCAAAGGTAAATTCAGCTTTCTGAAACTCTCTCTGCAACAAGTCTTGGATGGGGTTTAAAAGTCTACAGGGCAAATTCCATTGCCTTTCCTGCTGTTTTCAGTGCTGACAGTTTTCAGTGGGGCTATTCAGAATCATTTATCAGAAGGAAGTTACCAAAAAAATCAGTTTGCTTGAAACTTGAGAAAATCCTAGGTGTCAGCAGAGCAAAAAATAACACCTGTCAGCACAAAAGATGAAAAAGGGATTTAACTGCAGAAGTCAAGGAAAAAAGGCAACAAAATCTCGCCTGGCTGTTACTGCTGCAGCTTGCGTTCAGAAGCAGTAGCATCACTAATGGGGACTTTATAGCAGCTTCACTTGGAGAAGATGACACAAGACATGCTGGTTACACTGGATGTTTCTAGGTGCCTTCACATTCCCAAAGCAAACTACTATTCCGTGATATGAAGAAGTGGCAGAATTTTCAGACTAGTAAACTGCATCAGCAACGAGAAGATAAACAGTTTTATTAATTAGTTTTATTTATAATTACTATAAATTGCATCACTAAGTAATGACTTAGGAAAATAAATTGAATTTAAAGCCATACGAAACTGATGGTAGACTCCCTGAATTCCTGTCATAATGAATATGCTTACTAACAGAGCATCTATGATCTTGCTAATCATCACATTATCAAAAGCTACATAAATAGATCGTTTAAACAGCTGTATAACAGCTTGATATTGAAGCGAGCCAATAAGTGACAACGTATCAGCTCACTAAGGTAGTAAAATGTAAAAAAAGAGCAGCTTTTGTATGGAAATTCCTTGCAATTATGAAAAATGAACACTCACTCCTGTGAGCAAACCTAGTAATTTTTTTAGATTTTGGGGAAAATGAAAGATCCACTTACCGTTATCTTTGCTGCTGTTTTCTTCAATGGTCATTTGTTCTGCTAGCTCAGACAGCGATTCATCAATGGTCTGGCTTCCACGCAAGGTTAGCGAAAGTCTCCTCTTAAATTTTTTCATTCTATCAATATTAATTCTGGCTTAAAGCCTGAAAAAAAAAATGAAAAGAAAAATGTGAGAAAACACTTAAGTTCATCAGAAAACTAAATTAACTCACCTAAAAAATGCAGGAAGACTTAAAGGAAGTTTAGCCAATAAGTGATCCTTAAAACAAGCTAAGATCATTCTATCGGACTAAAGACAGAATGAAATTAAAAGAATGATATGAAGAGACTGTCAAAATCACCATGATGATGTACTGTCTGGTGAAACACTGCAGCAAGAAATCTAGATTAAAAAAAGTACACTCCTAGTATCTTCAAAAGATAAGAACCAACTTAACATCTTTAAAAATTAGGATATTTTAAATTTATCTAACCAGAGAGATGGACAAAATCAGTTTCAAACATATCTTCACAGAACTATTCATTTCAAATATCTCCAGAAAACTATTTATATCTGGCTAAATTGTCATCCGCGTTTTCATATAAATCACAAATTCTGCATAGAATGTTACTCTGCATAGAAATATCTGATTTTTTAATGTCTCACAGGAGATTTTTTTGAAGCTAATACACAATGCGGGATGACTTATTACAAAAAGGACCCGATTTTAAGTTAGTTTTACTACTATGCATTATAGGAATACAGTGCAATATTAGGACAGTAGAGACTAGAGAGCAAGGTTTACTGATAAAATTTGGCCTAGAATTTCTTAAAGTTACTGAGTTTCTCTGTATTTTGCCTGTATTAATTAGCATTCTACACTAGGGCCTGGTAAATAAGCCAGGGCCTGGTAACTATAGCCAGAGGGAGCTTCCCTACAGCGCGGCAGGGAGCCTGAGTTAGGAAGGAGGCAGGAGGCACTGGCTCTGCAGAAAGCAGCACACCCACCAAAAGGTACCGGTAACTAAAGTACAGGAGACGAGCGTGTTGCCACAAGTCTGAGCTGGCACGTGAGCTTGCAGAGTGCCCTGTGCTTGCCCTTACATGACAAGGGCTCTTCTGTGCTTCGCCATCCCACACGAACAATTCACCCCATGTTGTTGCACAATAACTTGTTCAACTGCTCGGGGCCCCAAAGAGTCACGCAGGCAGCGCCAAACATACAAGCACAGCAAACCTTGAATCCTAAGCTGCTCATGTACATTTGCCTGCTTTTATCAGCTTCTTTTACACTGCACAGTGCAGAATTCACATATATAATAAGAAAATCAATTAAACGCTTCCCTGATGTCCTCCTCCGAACAGAGGAATGCAAGAACTGCCTACATTTAACAACAGGTTGTGAATATGGTTACCTTATTACAGAGGCAGCATCCCATTAAGTGTACACCTTTCAGCCACACACCTTACTCCTTACACACCTACGTTCAGATGCTACGTAAGAGAGAACAGAACAACTTGGGCAGAAGCTGGAAGCGGCTGCTGGTGCCCGCGTTCACGGGCTGAACAACCATGAGACTCGATGGCACATTGTGGCAGGTGACACCAGGCTGGGCAAACGCAGACGCAGCAAGGTCATCGCTGGCAAAGCAGGAATTGCATCCAAGGGCAAACTGGGAAACGACCTTAGCACCACCACGAACGGTCAGAAACACATAAGTGGGAAACGAGAACCAAAGTTATGGAGAAACAGCGATGCCAGCACTTTCAAAAATGTCCCTTTTTCTTAATCCAGTTAATCCACGCCAGACCTCAGCACGATGGATTTTGGTCTCCCCCAAAAGCAGGATACTCTCATGATTACTCTCATGATTAAGAGAACGGTCACTGGAATCAGTGACTGGGAACAGTCACTTTTCTTCTTCCAGGCCTGCTTTAAAGAAGTTATCTGGAACTGTTGTGATTCTGGGTTTAACTTTTCCAAATGGATGGCCTATATATCTGTTCATTTATTTTTTCTTTAATGTAAAAGCAAATACCCTTTACAAGTGGATTTGCTCAGTTCTCTTACTACCCTGCATCTTCCTTCATGTATTGTTCTCAAAAAGGATACAAGAATTTTCACTTATGTAATACCACCATAAAGTTACCTGACTGCACAACATTTTCCTCCCAATTTTCCACTTGGGCAGCTACTGAAAATAAAGATGCTTTTATAGGGAAACAGACTGTTCCTGGCTTTTAATCCTGCAAATATTTAAGCCTACACACTTTTAGTCAGAAATGCCTACTACAGAAAAACATTACATAAAATTGTAACAGACACATGGATTACAGAATCCAAGAGATCATCTAAATATCAAGCTTAAATATAATAAAATATTTTGCTATCTATACATAGCACATTTTTATTGTTAGGAGAGGATTTCATGGAGTGTTGAAGCACTCATCTTTACTAAAAATATTTTTACTGAGATTCCTGCCAAATACATAGCTTAATTTTGAAAAACAAAACAAAACAAAACAAAATCTACAGTAAAAAAAAAAAAAGAATCAGAAGGGGGAATCCATGTGCAAATGAATCCCTTGCTTCTATGGAATGCAATGGAAATGGTTTACAGGGAAAAAAATGTTCACTAATACTTTTTCCCCTTAAAGCATCATGGTTCTTGCTAATCAAACATATACATAAATACTTAAGTGTGTATATATATACACATATGTGTTGAAGGCAAAGCAGAAGGAGTGACCAGAATATAGCACTTGGAAATATCTGAACTTCTAAATTCCTTCATTCTCACCTGGGCTAACACGACAGACCTACTGACTGCTGAGATAGGAGTCAGGATTGACTCCAAGGATAGGACTGCTGCTCTGAAAAGGCAAGAATTTTGGAGAAAGTCTTTTTTTTTTTAATTTTTTTTTTTTTTTT
>NW_010584013.1:55739-80806 GCF_000705375.1 Tinamus guttatus | reverse complement strand
TTCTGTTGAACTGTGCAGAAGCAGCCTTTCTGTCACTTCTGGTTTTAATCATATGAAAGGAACTGCTTTTTCTTCCCAACACAGTACAGACATAGATGCTCTTTGTAACAGCTGTCCTGTAGACATGGCCATTTCCAGCACTAGAAGTGTCACTGGGCCAACGTGAGAAGAAACTGGAGATTCTACTTCCAGTTCCTTTACTTCGAAATTTAATAAAGGGAGACATTGCATTAAGAAAGTACAAAGCATCAGGTCTATTGATTGAATTGGTCCCACAGTCTCTTTTTGGTTATAATTTCAAAGAATTAGGACTTATCTTACTGCTTCAGTAAGTCTTCGGTATAACTTTTTTTTCTATTGCTCCACCCTTCTTCCAGCGGCCATTCCTCCAGTGTCAATCTCCTACCCTTCTGGGCTTCTGCTTATTAGATTTATTTCCCCTGTTAAGAACTTGACATTTCATTTTCTTTTACCGTATTCCACACCGAAAAAACGCATCGGTTGACACAGCTCTCTCTCCTTTACATGGGCAGACACACGTGCACTAGTCGTCCACCAGTGTTCCTTCCTTCCCTCTCCCGGCCCACATTTCAGTCAGGAACACCTTATCTTGGGTTTTGTTCAGGATCACCACCCTCTGCTGCATTCAAATCACAAGTGAGCCAATTTCAACAGCTCTAAGGAGGCACTACAGATACTTCTATGGTCAGATATGTTAGTTTTGGAGACAATCCCAACAACCATATTTTCCACCTTTGTGAATATATTCTTGTTTCTGGGAAGCTGCTCTAGCAAAAATGCAGATGAAGTACTCAAGGTATTGACTAAAGAATGGGAAGCTAAAGCAGAGAATAAAGGTCAACCATGTAACTATAAAGATGTCAAAAGGCAGTAGGGATATTTACCAAGTGTGGATTTCACTTCTTAATCCAAGTAGGGAACGCTTACTTAAGTACTTTGTTTTTTTCTTACTTACCGATCATGAAGAAAGAAATAAGAGAGGTGCAAATCATTATCTGGTTACAAAAGATCTCCCCTTTGAATTCAACAGCTTCATTAGAGCTGCATGAGAAACTCTATGATGGCAGCAAACTTGGTCCATACAAAGTGCCTTCTGCCTCACTAAACTTTCAGTAGGAGCACATTCACTTCTGCTTTATGCTATGAATACACAACTACTTAAAGAAAAAAAAAAGTGTTTCAAAGAAATGTGACTGAACTTACTAAATTAGAGGAGTAGTTAGATAATTATTTATTCTATTTTAATTTCCAGAGAACTACCTAATCAAAATACATATTATATCTTGGTACATGGTTTCTGAGGCATAAAAGCACACTGCACACATAAAAAATCTGATAAGTCAGAAAAAACTGATACTGAACACTATAATAGTGCAAGCAACATATTAAAACTCCATAATTAAAGATCAAAACACAAGCCTAATCCCATTTCAACGATTAACAGCTCTAATCTGTACTTCACTGTTCACATTATAATTTATATGAAAGTTACTTCACCTATCTGTGCAGCTTATCGGTCTTCAATTATGCTACAGCATATGACCTATTGAGAAAAAATGAAGTTTATTATCATGCAGCACTAAAAAAAAAAAAAAAGTTTTGGTTATTTCCAGTACTAATATTTACTAATATTTCAACTACCACTTACAAGACGGTTGTTGGCAAATCAGCAATGCATAAAAACTTGCTTTTCTTAGGGAAATCACGCAGGAATATACAATTTTAAAAATTAGAAAAAAAATAATTTTTAGACCTAAAAATAATTGATGTTTCCATGGCAAAACAGCTACAGCCTCTGGAGGCTGAAGCTTCTGCAACGAAATGCAGCTGAGAATCAAGGACAGCCACAAAGAACCTATGAAGTTACAAGCAAAGAATCAGGAGCAGAAAGGAGATTCACAAGATATTGAAATCACTCGCAGAGTAAGAAAGGCCTAGAACGAAGCCCAGCCAGCAGGTCCTCTCAGGGGTCAGAGCCGAAGCCGCGCGCGGCCGCCCGGCCTACTCGCCAAGCTGGCGCCCGGGGCTGCGGGCTGCCCAGGGACAAACTCCCATGGCGGCACCGCGCCGAGCGGCACCGCGCCGAGCAGCGGGGCTCTCCGGCCTGGCGGCGCAGATCTGCTGGAAACGCTTTGCAACTGCAGCTCTGTTCTGAAGCCGCGCTGAACAGAGAGGCGTCTGTCCTACCCCAGCCGGCAGAAAGCCGAAGAACGACAGCTCTGCGCGCTCCGACCAGAGCAGCAGAAGTGCTGTTTGCTTGTCCTTGATCTGCACCAAATCTGTGCTCAGGAGTGATCCGGCAGCGGGAGTAATGAACAAATCTGCTATTCCCGAAGGTGAAGTTGCCATCTGAGGCACAGGCAGTTGGAATCAGCTGGCTGTACCAAGAGATTCACAGATATCGACAAAAGCAGAAAAGCCCTAAAATGGTCCAAAAAAGTCTTACTCCAGGCATGAAAGAAACAACTGTTTTCAAAAGTACAGTTACAGATTAATACTCTATGTGTTTGGTTTAAAAAAATCTTGTTCACTATGTCTGCATTTATTAACCTTACTTTATCTTGTTACTTTCAAAAAACTACCATTGACCCATTTACCGTCCTAGTTCAAATCATGTTCAAACTCCCATTTACTTCCAGGAGAAGCATTAGTCAGCACCAGGCACGTCCGAGACCAACACCTTGCCTTGGATTTCACTTACTA
The DNA here is from genome assembly GCF_000705375.1 of Tinamus guttatus. The sequence continues at coordinate 78,082 of NW_010584013.1, read as the reverse complement.
GTAAGTTTCAGAAAAAGAAAAAAAAACTTGCATAAGAAAACACACAAGACCAAGTGGATTTATAGTCAAACTAGAATTTTTCTACTCTCCTCCTAGCCTAAACTTCCCAAGTTCAAGCCTTTGAAATAGATGTTCAAGAACAGCACGTATTTTTCCACTGGACCATCATGAAATTAAGATTTTGTCCCACATAGGACCAAAAACTGAAACACTTCATCAACATACCATTCTTTATTCAATGTCATGATTCTTTGTGACTTTTTAGCTTAACTTTACCAATCTTGATCAGAGATCTGGCCTCAGGAGGTTATTCCTTCAGAAGGCAGGTTAATTTGGAGCTACAATCTTCTCATGAAAATAATGCAACAGAGGTTCAAGGTTTAGCACCACTTCTGCTCCATCACGAAATATGCCAGTGACTTGCAACATTCAATCACTGGACCCTGAAGCACATAAATTAGCTTTTAATCTTTAAAGCGAATGAAATACTAGAGTTCCAGAGCTTACAGGTCTCTTATTTTACAGCTATACACAAAGCCTCATATCAACATAAGTCAGTATCTGCGAATTTCCTGAACACTTAGGCAAAGTAATAATAACTACTGAGAACATAGGAATTATTCCAATTTCTCAGAAACACAAATGCAACCTCTGTTTCTGTATCTTGCTCATTTACCTCATCCTAAAGGAAGATGGACAGACCACAGATGTGGTGGAATCAGAAAGGAGGCCAGGAGAAACTGTAGTAAAGAATACAGATTTATCAAAAGAGATCCAAACATATATGCTAGAAATAAGATAGGATCAGAGTGGTTCTTTAACTGAATTAATTTTTAACTCAGCCTCAGTATGTAGTTCAACAATACATTTACTTTTGACAGACTGCAGAACATAAAAATACAGTGATTCACGTAAAGCTGCAGCCTAAAAACAAGTAAAACTTACACAGAATGAGCAACAGAACACTCTGCCAACTCATATGGTGTGAATAATTTTCCAATGTGTGTGTGCAGCAATGCAGGAGAAAAATACTATCTTGTTCTCAATGTTTCTAAAATCAGATAAATCTTAAACCAACACTGAACCATTTAAATTACAAATTTGCTTGCACTAACAAAGTTTTTATCATATATCCTAGTGATTTTGGTCATCCTGCTTTGAAAAATTTTGGCTAATTCCTCTAGTCTGTATGTTTCTCGAACTGTATTTTCTTGCCCCAAAATGTGAGCTGAAGCACAACGAAGCAGAGCGGTACCCAGCCACTACTGCCATCAGTGCTCAGCCCCTCGCGCTGACATGGCCAGTCCCAAATTCATGCAGCTGAAACTACTCAAATAAAAAAGTCTGCTATTATTTCTAATTATCTTGTACTCTGCATGCCAGTTTCTTCTATGTGAAATAGTTTAAATAAAAATTAAATAAAAGACAGAAAATGTGACTCAGCCAGCTTGATAGAAAGGTTTGATATTTTACATAATTCAGAGCTGTCATAAAGCATATTCGTATCTGATTTTTGGCACAAATGCACCTAAAATTTCAAATACAATAGATTACTAACTTGCAGAAGATTTTTTTTAAAAAAATCCTTTAAATAAGAAAAATATGCATATATCTGTACAACATTATGGTTCTGAAGCCTAAGGGTTCATGACAACTGCTTCCTGGGGAGCAAAAAGGATTATTATGAAAAGGCTGTGTTCTATAGTTAAAGGCTTCATGTTTTTCAGTATTGATTTTCTGTTCATTTTTCTCAATGCTTAGTATTTTTCAGCAGTTTTAACTTTAGCCAACAGCATAAGTTTAGATGCTTAGATACCAGTTAGGTATTTTATTACTGAGGATATAGCTATTTAAAACATTTACATTACTTAACTATACATAAGAGCAGATACAGCTAAACAATCTAATCCCTAATAGAGTATAAAAAATATAGCAATACGAACACATTATAGTGATACTAAGAGCTACTCAATGCCCCCCAAGGGTGGGGGCATTTCATCCCAAAAGGATACACTGCAAAAGAAAAATATTTACATGAATAAAAAGAAGAACCATATCTGTCCTTTTTACGATTGTTTTTTAAAAGTACATAATCCAAAAGTAGTATTTTTGGATAGAAAAGTATTAGGTAAACAGTGTGCCTGTACACTAATGCTCTGACAAGGATTCACTCTGCCAAGATGTGCATTAGCTACCTTCAACCTTCAGGGATCATTTAAGTTATGCATCTGTCAAACCCAGATTAAATGCTGGGGCAAAAGCAGTTCAAACACTAAACATTTTCAGAACAGTTAAACATCAAAACCAAACAAGCAACAGCATAAATTGGGTCAGTAATTCAACAATGCAGAAATGTACTCACTTTCCTCATGCTTTGCAGGAGGGTTAACCTTGCTCCAAGCTGAACTGAAACACTGACATAACAGATTAACTTGGTTTTAGCACCTGCTTTGCCATCTCTTTCCCCGATATAAAATCTTTGATTATAATATGGACAAATACTAAATCAATATTTAGAACTTCACATCTTGCTATTCTAAGAATGGGAGAAAATAAATTCTGGTCTAACCCCAAGTCCATTACAATGGACAAGGCTCAGTAAAGCACTCAGGGACTTGATTATTCCTTAAAGGTACTGGGATTTTAGGAGGGGGTGGGTGAAATTACCTTAATACCGCATTAAACAAGGAAAATCTGAAAGTTCTTGCAAACTGCATGCAAGATGAATCTTGGGTCTCTTGAGAACAAAAAAAAAAAAACAAACCAAATCCTACCTTTTAAGTAATATAGGACAGAACAGGGATAATGGATTTTGTCTCTCAATTTTCCAAGATTTCTACAGAAAAGACTCATGCTCGATATCAGATTTTTTTTTAACTGCTTCAGTTTACAAGATCATAAGAGGCCGCTTTTCTGTATCGCTATACCAGTATTCTCACATAATTTAGAAATACTCTCCTTACCTAAGTATGCTTTAGTAGGCGTAACTGTTCCCTTCAGTTTACTCTTCCCTGAGGGACAGGACTTATTGCTGATTGCACTAGATATGTGCAAAAAAAAAAAAAAACAAAATCGAGCTTTGTTCAAATTCATCTTTTTGCAAATAAAAAAATACATACTTGAAAGAAAAAGAAAAGCCACTAAAAAATAAGGTAGATATTTAAGACTGTGGCCTTTATTGAAAGCATCGGAAATTACCTACTACAAAAACTTGTGTTAACTGTCTTGACAAATACTTTTAGCATTGATTATTTCCTTTTCTAGTTTTGATTTTTAAGATCTCCAGTTTTAAGCACGGCTAAACTTTGCTTAAATTTCACAGGTCATTTTTAACCTTGAGAGAAGTGGTGTGAATTACATAGGAAAACTATTCTTTTTTTGAAGTTCCCAGACTTGAGGTATCTCAATTAAGAGGTAAAAAAACCAAACATGGATCAATGTGTAAAACGTGTAAAATCAAGCTCTTTGAAAAATTAAGATAATATCTTCTTCAGTGTTCCCTACTAACCTGTATAATGTATGCATCAGAAATGAACCCAAATCATTGACTCCTTCTTCATAAACATATCCATCCTAGCCCTGTCAGTAAGGAAGTATATATCATACAGACTGCAGAATCAAATACAAAATTGTTAGTTATGCCTTAAATTTATAAGATTTTTCAAAATTCTAAGATTTTAAGTTTGAATCTAAACAAACTTCATACTCTCTACATTTACTGCATTACTTTTTCTTTCATCTCTTCGATGAGTATTACATCTTTTTTCTATATCTATCTTTTTATCTATCTCAATCGTCTCAAAAATCAATTAATAAGTCAATTAGCTCTAACTGCCAGTGCTCTTTTGGGCATCTGGTGCCTAGGAAATATGCGGAATAATAAAGTCATTTAAGAAAAGAAAAAAGAAAAGAAAAGAAAAAAAGGCGACTTGCTTGCTAACCTGCCTCTCTGGATCTGCAAATAGAGGAGGCTGCGTGTAAAGGCAAGAAGTTGCAAGTCATTTTCTAGTTCAAGAGGAAAACATCAGTAACGCCATACAACCTGTTTTATACCATAAGTCCCACTGATGATTCACGTAGAGATCATGACCACTTAATCTCACATTCTTATCTGAATACATAAGGAAGTTACCAGCTGTCTATCCTGCATGAAAAAAACACTGCTAGCATGATAAAAGGTGAGTTGTTTTGTATTTTAATACTGACAATGGCATATATTTATTTGTGAAAACTCATGCAACATGACAACCCGTGACTATACTGCAACAGGACATCCGGTTTCAAAGTAACTTCGTGCCCACAAAGTAGCTTCAACAAACATGTCAAACGTCTGAACTCCAGCCCCAACTGCACTACTTTCATTCTGAACATCCACATTCTATTCTGTAGGTAAGAGTAACAAATTCCTGGGGAGCAAGGAGAAATTAAAGTTCACTATCACTTATGATTAGACAGAGGAACAGATTAATTGTTGAAAAAAAGCATTTACTGCAATCACTGAATGTTAAACAGAATGTGGAAAAGTGAACAGGGAACATTTTTCCATCTGCAATGAACTAAAAAGCTTCAAACCATGGAAGCTGACAGACTTCATAGGAAGTTTTGTAACTTTTTTCAGAATTAATTCAAGCAAACTACTACAGAGGATAGAAGTATGGAGACCAGGTACTTTATAGCTACCTGTTATATCTTTGCTGCTCTGACTGCAGCACAGATAGATTGAGAGATAATGAAAAAAAAACAAGCAAGTCACCACATTCAAGTTGTGGCAAAATACTTCCTTCGGAAATGTCCTCTCATGGTTTTGTCTGAAGTGTTGTACCTGTTCTGTCCCAAGAATACACCCTTGTCAGAGTCCAAAGGTCTCTGCTTGCATTTAAGGCTTATGTTTTTATCAAATTTTAGGAAGCACCTTCGCTTTTTGCTGTGGGCAAACTAGCGTATCCCATGCAGCTGTTTCTGAACTGCAGATCCCTGTCCAGCTAGAGTGGGCAAAGAGATGTTAGCTAGTCCAACTACTAGGAATGACTTATAGGGAAATATTCTCTGCCCAACAGTATCTCTATTATCTAGCTCTCTGAAGGTACCATTGTGAAGAAAGAATTATTTTGTCACTTAAAATCTAAGGAAAAAAAAACACTTACTGAATTAGAGATGAATCTGGCCTGTATCTAGCTCTCTGAAGGTACCATTGTGAAGAAAGAATTATTTTGCCACTTAAAATCTAAGGAAAAAAAAAAAACACTTGCTGAATTAGAGATGAATCTGGCCTATTTCTTCTCAAGTTCATTTTAATTTTAATTTCTATCACTATCTAATTTTCATGTATTCTTCTTGGGTGTAGGAGGAAGTCCTACCCCCTGCTGACAGAAGAGATGGTAGGAGGCAGCAATTACTGATGAACTAGCAAGACAAGATCTTCCTTTTAAAGCAGCAATTTAAGATACTCTGTCACAGGAGAAAAACCAGCACTTCACTTGGGTGGCAGGGAGGAAGGAAACACATTTGGACCCCCAAGAGCTTCAACTGCATTCCCAGAACGACGCTCCTGCAGTCACATATCTCACACGCTAATAGTCTGGTCAAGACTGTGCAAATGCTTGCACATGGATTCGGAGCCTGTTTCCCAGACTCCTACCAACTAATCCCTTCCATTCTGTTTCCTATCAGTTGAACAAAAACGCTGGGAAAGATCCGAATGGTGACATTTTGACAGTGAGGAAGCACAAGCATTCCAACAATACCAATGCAAATCTTAAATGAGCTAGGCATGGAGGCACCTCTTTCCCAAATACCTGTTTTCCTGCCGTATGTTTCCACAATCACTGATCAAGTCCTTAACAAAAAACTTCCCAAACTTCCCGCGTGCTTCTCACGAGCTGCAGCAGCTCTGTGTCTGATAGATCAAGCACCTTCCTGGGAATCAGCCTGCAGCTGGAACAAGCTTAGGAAGTGCTAGCGACCAGACGACAATATTGACCGAACACAAAGCCACACAGCTCACATGCCTTCTCACACACTGGACCTTCTGCTGAACTAACATGGGCCAAGACATTTACACTGCACCTGACTAGGTAAGGTCTGAAGCACCTTGCCCCTTTCATGGGGCTCTGGTGAGAATAAAAAAAATCAAGAGATTTGCACATCTAAATTTTGGTTGAGGTAACTGAATAGAGAGCTGCCCAATAACTTGTAGAAAATACTTAATTTGGAAAGATCTGAAGACACATATGGAACTGAGCACATGTCCCCAGTTAAACATGAGAGGAACAAAGTGCAAAATTCCCATGTGGAAAGACAGTCACACGCACCCACACACCCTCAACTCAGGATGCCCCAAGGTTGAGCATGACTGATCTACACGAGCTGTCCTACTTCCTGTATCCAGCATTCAAAACATGCTAAGAAAGCCGAGCAGAAGCACTGTTTAATTGATTAAAATCTTCAATATAAAGTTAGTACTTTAAATTGCACATGTACATCACAGCAGGGCGCTATAAAGAGTCAAAATACAGCAGGCCAAATTAAACTTCTTTTTTCTTTGCTAGAAGGAACAAAGCTTTTAGGGGAAAAAAAAATCAAAGTGGAATTTAAAGACAAAGACATCACAGCGCAGCTGGTCTAAGGAGAGAGAGGCCCAGTACCCTTGGCAAGCAGAACATTAAAAAGAAAAAAAAGGAGGAAAAGACTCAGAGACTCCTAGCTTTCATATTAGAAAATAATAATAAAATCTAATTAATCTTTCTGTTTGCAGGTGTAGCAAAAAGCCATGCAAATGCCAGGACTGGGCTGAGCCCCTCATACCAGAACATTCAGTCTCCAGAAGGAAGTAAAAGCGGGAGCACGGATCAAAGCCGCTCTGGTACTATCAAAATAAACACGGTTTTATTCTACCTACTCCTCAACAAACTATTTCTGGAACTTTGTTTCTGCTGCAGTTCACTTTTTGTAAACTATCAGCAAATGCTTTTATTGAATACATTTCCTTAAGAGAGCCAAATAAATTCAAAGAAACTTATCAATTTGGCTGATAATGCATCTATTCCATCCAATAACTGAATGCATTTCCAGGGTAATTTCTTTCGGTAAAGTTACCTCTATGTGAATTACCTAATTCAGTCATCGAGTGAAGTGAGAGAGACCTAACCATTACCCTTATGTACATAATAGATGTATTTTTGCATAAAACCTTGCAGAACTAACTGAAAATGTGCACCTTTTTGGAATACACAAGTTTGAGGAACCTCTCATCAATGCAGACATTCAGCGGAATGCTTGGCAGAAAATATCACAGGTAAGAGGAAGAGATGACTGATCGGTTACAAGGAGCATTTTGTCTTTCATGAACTCCGACTAATGGCATTAAACAAAGCTGTAACTCAAGGAGAAAAGCACGACACATTTGCAATCCTCTTTACAGCCCTACCACGGGAAGCCTCCTTAGGCAAAGCTTGCGGAGAAGGAAAGCTGCCCTGGAACACCAGGCCATGGAAAATGCCATCTTTCTATTCCAGTCGCATGACCACTGCACGAGGAAAACACCGCGCAGGGACAGGCCGGCAGGAAATGGAGTCAGCGGGATCGTGCAGCTATTCCTAGTTTACTTTTTCAAGTCTCCCTTTATTTTCAACTCCATGCACAGGGAAACACATTCTTCCATTCCACACCAGTAAAAGCTATTCTGTATGTGTATTACTTATTGCTGGAAGAGGAAGGAAAGGAACAAAGCCTACCCAAGGGTTTTCAGCATAAGAACAGCCTGAGACTGAAAACACAAATTTATTCTGACCTGATATACAGACATTTACCAGCACCACGAGGGCTGGCTTAAAGACAAGTTTTCCCATTGACCTGCAGAACAGAAGAGTACAATTAACGCTGGGCAAAATTCTTTAATTCAAGAATCCTCTTTAATGCACCGAAGCAAACCTTCTCTTGTGCTTCACTTCACAGATCTGAAAATTGAAAATAACTGTCAGAAGCACCTTGAAATCTACTAGCTTTTATAAGGACATGTAGATGTAATGAAGGAAATATACTACCAAAATATACCATCCACACTGGTATATGATCTATGGTAACAATTTCTCTTATTCTGCTCACGGAGCAGAGTATCAGCTTGACTTGCCTGTAAAGAACACTGCGGGAAGCCTAGGATTGGCTATAGGAGTTTATAGTGCTTTACACAAATGTTAGCCAGCATCCCAAATACTCAACAGAAACAAGATTTGTTGCAGAGAACATGGCTAACATAACATTAATGTTATTACTTTTTTTCCTTCTATTTACCATTTATTCTGTAATGCTTTCCTAGGGACAGCCTCTGAACTGCTATGCTGAATATTCGTTTAAACTTTGTCTTCTTTGTGTTACCTGAATCATTTCACCAAACTCGCTTCAGAATTTTCACCTCACCAGTCTCCAGCATTTGGCACCAGGGTGGCCAGGCCCTAACTCTGCAGCAGCCCATGAGAATGAACCGGTCACTTCTCTCTCATGAAATGACCTGAACTGTACTCTGAAGCCTTTATGACAAAGATAAAAATTGTCGTCTTTTGTAATTTTAGATTGTTTTAAATAGGCTCAAATAAAGGGCAGCCTAGCAGTTACGCACACACGAGCGCTGTTTTCAGAGGTGACCATAAATGGACAGTTATGGAAATAACCCCTCAAAGCTTTTTCCCCCCGGAGAGACAGCACAAGTTGGAGAAACACTCACTCTGCGGGCAAGCGGCATGTGCTGCTGCCCAGTACCTTGCATCACAACCCAACCCCTTCCCTGGGGGCACAAAATTGTATCCTGGGACCATCATTAAGGCTTTAGAGAGTAAAAGTGTGGCACTCGGGTAGGCCAAATGACCTGATTAAGTAGAGACTAGAGGGGAAAACAAGACTTAATTGTGTACACACCTTGAAGGTACTGTCATTTCATTAAGTGAGCCCAAATCCTAGAAGCTCATTGCCCTTACAGTGCATCACTTCAATAGAGCATCACATTCTACCAAACATATCAGAAATGTTAGCATGCCACCTGACGCAGAGAAGGTTCCCTTCTCCCTCTCCCAATCAATTAAACATTAGCTTAGAATAATTACAAAGCACTCAAACAGCAACATTCACTCTTAACCCTAATAAATTATTAATAATGCTATTTGAAACAACATGCCTAAAATTGAGACAGTTTAGTGATCAAAAATAAGCAGGATTTTAAATTCATTTACTCTATTATTTATGATAAACTGGTATTTTAGCTCAATAAAGTCTTGAGTATTCTTTTTTTTCCACGGAGTAGATTATCATTTCAAAACATGGTCCAAGCACGGCCCATGGAGGCAAGAATGTTAAGAGGGAGATATTGCTGATGACAGCACTTAAGTCTTAAGAGAATTCATTTACCCTCTCAAGTGCTGCTAGAAGATTCTGTGTAATGAACAGTGAAAATACTGTATAAAGTATTTATGATTTACACAGTATAAATCATACTCTGATACGCCCAACATGCATTCATAACACGCCCAACACGCATTAACTAATCATGAAGTGCAATGAAAATAACTGCAGAAATAGCTTACAGCACATGCTCCTGCATGCGTGAGGAAAAAGCACGGCTACACCTCACTTGCTACATGAAGATTGTGCCCAGCCATAAAACTGCAATTATAATCCCCTTCCCTCCATATATCTGAAAGTTCTACTAAAGAAATAAGTATCTGAAACTTTCCATGCCTCTTTGAAGTAAAACAGGTTCCAGGCACTGTATGTAGGAGTTAACAGTCCAAGCGGCAAACTAAAGCTAAAAATAGATCATGTTTATTACAGCTATTTACAGATCTTTCGAACAATAACATGAAGGCCTACAAAACAGAAAGCCTTCTACTGTCTACTATAACTCCAAATACCTTTTGTTTTCTGTAAAATCAAAACATTCTTCCACTCATCAGTTGCCTTCTTCTTTGCTATGAATTTAATTTACATTTGGAATGTATTTTCTGTTATTATTTCAGTCTCAGCTCAAGTTAGATTGCACAATCCTGAAAACAGAATTTCAAACTATGAAAGAGTTCAATATAATTGAGAAACTGTCTCTAAGAAGAGTCTCAAAAATGATACTGACTTCAATTATTTTATAGGGCCATTTTCCAACATTTTCAGGAGTAACTTTACCATGTCAAGAAATTATGGAAGCAGAAGAAACAAAAAATTTCTGTACCACATATGTAGTAAGGATTTCCAAGATATGGAAGAGAAAGGAAATCCTGGGCTGAGTGATCCTATGACTCGCTTTGCCATTTACTCATTCAGTGATCTGGGATGCATAAAGTAACATCAAAAATGTCAGCTCTTCCCACCGAAGAGCCAGGCTGATCTTGATTAAAGGCCTGTTTGTTTTAAAGAGCCCTCAGAGTAATCTTAAAATCAAAACTAAATATTAGTAATGTCTAGCAGCAAACAAATTAAAAAGACGAAAGCACAGATATGCAGCAGTGGTTTACACATATAAAAAGAACAAAACGTAGCAACGTAGGCTGCATCCTGTGATATCCCCTAGTCGCATATTCAAAAAATACCTCTCTTCTCAAAACACTGATGGACAAAAAAAGCACCCCCATTATACCCCAAATTGAGGGCAAAGGCTGCTTTCTGCCTTGAGGAAATTTAAATCTGATCAATGGAATTCCCTGTTTTTAATATTCATATGCTTCAAGGTATGTTCAAAAAAAATGAGATGGGGAAATGAACAAATCACCACTCAGCTCAATAACTAAAATGCAGCCACACCTGCCAATTAATTCAGATGCATTTTCATAAGCATTTCATAAGCATCATTCTGAAAATAGCAATCCACTGAGGAGTACAAGGGCAAAGCCAAAGCAGTGCTCTAGCAAAGGGCTGAGTAAAGAAAAACGATGTCAGATGCACATGCAAGAGTAAACCAGCAGCACCAGGACACAGATGCTGGGACATCTGAAACAACCTTTAGCTTCAGCTCAGTCTCCTTTCTATTCAACTTTTGCTCTTGTGGGCACACGCTTGACAAGAATGAAGAGCAGCAGCCAGTTACCACACCTAGCTTTTCTCAAGCGTCATCTCATTCAACCTGTAGTGTTTCATGACTGGAATTTTAGAAAGTGAACACACCCCTCTGGCCTACTGAACTTGGAAATGTTAAAATATTTTTTAGAATAATTATCAGCACATACTATGAAAAACACTGCAATTAAAAATCTTGCAGCACAGATATTCGGAAGTGTATATATGTATTTGGTATTGGAGCAGGCAAATAAAAATGCCTTAATCTTTTTGGATCCAAATACTTTTGATAGGACAGAAAAGGATGCCCTAAGTTGTCAGCCCACACCTCCCGCTCCTCTAGCATAAAGCACCAAGCAAATGGAGCAGATGTGCAGTACTTGGCAAGGCAGCAGCGGCCGGCACGGAGGGCTCCGCTGGGGCCACGGCCGCGCGCCCATTGCCCCACGTGGGGAACCCGCTCCAGCAGCCTGAGAGGGCTGGCTCGGAAACACGCGGAGCTACTCACCAGCACCCACTCCGAGCGGCAGGAAAGGCAAAACGCTGACCACGGGGGCGGCAGGGGGAATTAAAAAAAATATATATATATATATATATATATAGTTTTCCCCTCTGCTTTAGAGCATAGGGATAAGTCTCTCTTACTGAGTCTGCTCAACCAAAAACCTCACTCGACTTTATCATGAAGGCCTGTAATAAATAAATTCAACCGAATATTATTATTATTTAGGGAGAGAAAAAAAAAATAGTGAGCCAGATGCCAACTGAGAAGGGAGATTTGTCAGGAGTTAAAAAAAAGAAAGAAAAGGACTATCAGAAATGTCGCACAATTCCGAACAAAAGAGTACACCAATTTATTTTTTGAAGCCTCTTACAGCCATAAATAAAGATATAAACAAGTCACTTAAAAATAAAAAGCAACACCACAAATAAGATGGCAATTACCATAAATAACTGAAAGGATATTAAACCATATAATTTTCTTTATCCCTTTTAAACCTCTAAACACATGGAAAAAATATTCTATTATGTCACTAGGTTCTACTCACAGTAAAATATATTACCTTTGGGGTGTGGCTCTTCTCATAAAAATGACTATACGGAAAAGGAATTTTCTCCGTCAACAATTTTGTTTCCTGGGTATTATCAGAGCCCTTCTTCCCTCTCCCTCCTTAAATGATGGACTTTTTTATGTCTGTGTACTCAATGCAGAGAAGAGAGTGTATTTCTTACAGTACACAGCGCAGGGATGCTTTCCAAGTCTGTGTTTCAGAGCTGTCTCACAGCACTGAGGTTAAATATGTCTTATTTTTGTCTCCGTACAACAGGAAACGGCACCAGTGCAATTACTTTGAGATGTAAGGCAGCAACGTGGCTTAAATAGGCCAGGGCAGATCCACTTAACACTGGTATAAAAAGATTTACAGCAAGATACCACCTAACCACAGAAAAGGGAAAAGCTATTCTACTCTGGTAGCATAAAACTGACTTACCAGTATTCCATAAATACAGCACCTTCTTCTCCAGTTATTTCTTAGAAAACATCTAAGAATGTCTCTAGCAACACAGACTTTGCTAAAATTTTAGCCTTACCAGAGGCCTTACTTCTGTTGACACCTGTCTACAGCCGATATAGCAAAAAAAGTTTGATTTTTCAAAAAGAATTTTAGCATTCATGCACTGAAGATCAGCGTCTTTACAGAGCCTCAAGTTAAGGACAAAAAAAATGAGATCAGTTCCTAAGTACTACTTTGGCTAGTCATAAACCATTTTCCGTGACAACTGACCAGCATCAGTGCACACGACTTGCTGCAGGCATACCCTAGAAAAACATCTTCAACAGATTACCTGAAACAGCATATAAAACACCAAATTAATATTCAAGAACAGATTTTCTTATCTTCCAAGCAGAAGCAAAAAAGCATCTCTGTGAAGACAATTTCAGTTACCAAGAGTAGCTATGACAATCCAGTAAGGTAAAGATGTAAATTTACAATTAACCTTATGCATTGTAATGTTGTTCTAAGTCAATAATGAATACCATCTGAAGGTTAAGTACACCCTCAAATCTTCACTTGGCTTCTTTTATCACAAAGCATACACATTCTAAGCACCAGCTACACACAACACAAAAAAAGTATCATGTGCATCTTTTCTTGCAACTCTAGTTTCTGAGACTATCATAAGATATAAAGCAGGGCATTCAAGTAGTTATTTCAATATTAAAATAGAGCCTTGTACTACTGGAATTGTAATTTATGCTCAGCATCTGCAAGCAGCACTGCAGAATAATCAGCATGTTTTGTTGCTTACGTTTAAGGACCCAACTACAAAAATACCAAGGGGAGATTCACGTCATTCATCCTTAGACACATACATCTTTACCAATGTTAAGATCACTCAAGAGCTTGCTACCACCAGCAAGAGAACGCAGGGCTTCAAGTCTCCTCTCCTTTCTTCACTGTCAAGTGTGCAACCTTCCCTCCCTTCACTCAGGACTTTCCAGATACTGGAATCCTATTCAGTTTAGTGATGGCTGTGCAAAGTTATTCCGAGGCAAGCCCTTAATTCAGCTCAGCCTGCAACGTGGTTGTACAGCCTGTGACAGCCTCGCTCTATGGCACACGTGGAAAAGAGAGGAGTCCTGTCCTACATTCGCACCCTGGATGGGACTGGCCCCTAAAAGGAGCCTCTCTGCTGACTGTGGAGACAAGCACAGAAAACAACACACTTGGAATCTTGCACAATTCCTATCCTGGATGAATGTAAACTATTAACCTAAATAATCTCTAAACTTAAATCTACACGCTCCAAGAAGCGATTAAAGGGCATTATAGGTGTTCTGCTGAGACACAGCACAGGTGCAAATCATCACTGGCTATCCAGTCATCCCCCAAAATAACTTGTAGCAATGACAAACACCGCAACTTAAATCATGTTTTAAAAGCCTACCTCTTCCATTAACAGAAATGTTCACAAATACCAGAAAAAACAAAATTCCTACCACGTAAGAACGCTGAAAAAACATCTACTTTTAAAGGAAGTTCAGAACACTCAGTTCAAAACACTTAGATAAAAACACTTTATATTTTATCCACACACTAAAAACAAACACAATAAAACACCACACATTTAAAAATAAGCGTAAGCTACTACCAAAGCGCATCGATTCCTTGATTTCAGAACACATAACTTACTTGGAATTGTTCCTAAAATAGTAAAATTGCATAATTCAAGAAGAAAAGCATATACCTGTAAAGCAAATTAATTAGTATTTATAATTATGCTATCTTTACTGCACTGTTCAGAGGGGAGAAGGAAATAAAAAAAGAGCATGCTTATACAAAGGGCCTTTTTCTACCTAAATACATTTTAACACCACTTTTTTGACTTACAGATGAAATATTTTGCTTTTAAGAATTATATCCAGATGAATCAGAAACAAGCCCCAGTTAAACATTTAGGTTAACTGCATTCCCTGATAAACAACCTAGTATTACAAGAAGTAGGTTTAAAAATACAGTGACTTGTGCAAATGGGAACACCATAAGCTGTTTATCGTGTTTAATCCTGAAGGTAAATAGCATAAGCTTTAAAATATTTGGCTTTGTTGCCACAACCTCCTGAATCAGGTTGACAAAGGTCATGGAATACAATGGAGAATCTTAAACTTTTGGTTTTACCTCTGAAATTATGATATTTGAATAACATGCTGATTAGAAATAAAACTGTTTTCAAGATTTTGCAGTATAAAGTTCAGTGATTTAGATCCAAACTGTAGCTTGAGCAACCCCAAAGACGACTTCTTCTCTCTGTTGAGGTGATAACTTATTCAAAAAGGACATGAACCTGGCAGCTTCTCTATTAGGTGCCTTTAAAGTATGAACACAGCGACAATTAGCTTTTTTTTTCTTCTTCTATGCAAAGTATATACAGAGATTTCTTTTAAATTCTTGGCATATCTCAATTTCAGCTTATGCAGCTCAGCTTTCAAGTATTACTTTAAAGAAGCATTTTGACTTTCAACTTCCTTAGACTTCTTTTCCCCTACACCAAGAGTTTCACACAAAAAAATCCTATTTCCTAACTCCAATCTCAAAGATTGACACATCTAATAAGATATTTTCAAGCAATTATTTCTCATTGCCCTTTCTTAATCAGGCATTGCTATTTTACAGGTCATTTTTAAAAGACTTCAACTCAGCATATATGTCTGATATATTTAGCAGCTGATGACCTCCTTTCCTCTTTGTACAATAGAAAGTTTCCCCTCCCATCTGCTCAGGATATTTTAAAAAATAAATAATGACAAACTTTTGTTTTGCCGCTGATTCTGCTTAAAATGCCTATTAGTAAAAATAGTTGAAAAACTACTGAAGTTTTTTGAAGTTGAAGCAAAAACGCTGCTCCTAATCTCCAGCAGTTCCCCAATATGGTCCTCGAAGGGCCCCAAGTCACCTGTTGATACAAACAAAGGCAGGAGCGCAGGGCCCAGAGCAGCCAGAGGGGAACACGAACCGCTGCTTTAGGCAGCGCTGCCAAATTTATGCCAGGTTCAATTGTTTATGGAGCGACGGAGTCATTCCCAGGCAGCGCGAGCCCAAGCTCAGTCTCCTACAATCATACACAAAGGCTAAGTTGTATATTTAGTTTTCAGGGTTCATTTAAATAAACTCAACTACGAAATACTTTTACAAGCAGATACTTAACCAGGATAGTAAGATATTTATGATAAAGCTTTAAAGACTCACTGGTACTTAAGAAAATGTCTCTCCTACATATTTAAATACTCTATTACAGTTTCTGACAACTGGATCTTGATAAACAGAGGAAGAAAAAAGGATGATGTTTTTGCAGTAAACTAAAGACAGATGACAAAATGGCTTTTTATTTTTTTCCCTTAAACTTACATAACCACAACTTAATTGTTCTACGCAGTATGCATATGAATTCTAAATTTAGAAATTCATTTTCACTTTAAGTATAGAAAACAGGCAGATGCATAATAAGGAGTAATTATTTCATAATTGATTCTCCTCCTCTTTTATGAGTGCTATCCTTTTGAAATGAGGTTCCCTTGAAATCATATTCTGAAAGCAGAACAAAACTTAATACCTATCCTCAGTTATATGCGAGAAGCTATTTCAAAGCTTTACAAAATAAATTCCAAGGCAAAAAGCCAAAATTAATAAGCAGTTATATTTGATTTTTTTAAACTAGAAAAAAAAATCATTGTCTAACTTTAAAAGCTAACATACCATATTCAACCTTTTTAGAGCCTGACATAAAATGTCACATGGAGTGAACACTCAGGAAATGGCCATTTTTCTAAGCATCCCTTCTGCACAAATGACCCATTCTGTGGTATCTCATTTTCTTGATCTTGTGCATTCCAGAAGTCTATGAGCAGTTTTCACTTCCTTTTGCTTCATTAATGGACACGTCCAAGAGCACGCGCAAAGCAGATTTCCCAGTATTCCTTCAGAAACACTCAGACAATGAGCGATCCTCTTCATATATAGTTACATAACTGTAACTAATTATAGCTAGCCACATTATCACCCATGTTTTAAACCTTTCAATATACAGACACACAATCTACTATTGTATTTTCTTAAACAATATATCACATAACCAAATAAAAAGTTTTACACAAGTCCGTAATCACAACATTATGTCACACAAGTAAGTAATCTCATCAAGAGAGCGAAAAGTTAATTTGACAGAATGAATCTGCTAGAAATCCATGCTGAAAAAAAAAAAAATTAAATTCTTGTTCAGTCAAGATTCATATCCATTGCTTTGTGTATTGCTAACTTTTAAAAACACTGAAAGAAACCTGAAGTTGTGCCAGAACTCCTCAGTGCTCTAAGACACACTGAAAAACCAGAGCATCATTAATACTTCAGAAGGTGCCTGTTTTTACTATGCAACTTCAACAGCTGCTGCTCAAAGCTCCAAAGGTTTCTTAGAAAGTTTCTTAGAAAGACTACCATCTCCTTTTACTCCTGAATAGAGAGGTATTTCCTGAACATTGACTTTTTCTGAACACCATCAAATACTAGCTTTTTCTTTAGCATTTTAATGGACTAATAGCCTTGTTAGGAATCATTTTCTTGTTAAAATGCATCCTGCCTTACTGTCAGTCTGTGACAGTGTGGGTTTTTTCCTTATCATGGCCTACACTTTCCCTTGTCACCGATATTAACGTATTTCAGCTTCAACTTTTTCACATTTTCATAATTCAGTTTCTTTACTCCCTTATGCTACCTGAACCGTTTCCTCTGAATTACTGAATGATAGGTTTTCCACTAAATAATATTCTTCTTTGATAATTCCCAGTCATCTGTATTTCCTATAAATCTTTAGTGACCATCAATTAGCATCCTATTATACTGTAAACGTCAATAAATGTTACCTTTAATGAGCGCTGCATAAAAACATTTACTACACATACCTGAACAAACGCAAAAACATCCAGATAACTCTGTACCAGTAATACAAGCAGAGTAGGAAGTCCAAAATATTTGGAAAGAATCATTTCTGAAGTAGGGCTGTCTCAGTTATGGAAGTTCACTGTGACGTAAGCTTATCAGTACAGCTACACGCCTGCAAATTTCCCTAATCCGTGCAGTCCAGAAGAAAGAGCCACGATCCTGCCAATTCTCCCAGAAACTGAAAGCACACAAGTATCTTCAGCGAAGCCGAGTACAGCAGCTCAAAAAAAAAAAAATTTAGAGATTGTCAGACACCTCTTCCAATCTCAGAAAACAGCAGCAGCGAGAGAAAGGAGAGCAATTGTGTCGATCAGATTATGATTAAATGAAACGTAATTAGAGAGAACACAGGAACATTCACTTATACCAGATATCTAGGAAGACCAATCTAAAACACAGACAGGCAAAAACTGTGGCTACAAGTATAAACGTAAGACTGATTTTTGTCCTAGTATAGTAATAATCTTGTACATCATAATATATGCACAAGTTGTTCCAGAGAAGACAAATAAGGAAAAAAGATCACTGTCAAAACCTAGAACAAACTGTATTCTTCACCTTTGTCTGCTTTTAAATTACAAGAGGAATAAGCAGGCAGAAGACATGCAGTTATTTCTTCATCTTCCGCTACATTTTTGATCATGCTGTGTTTTCTTTTCTTTTTCCTGTATGCCATTTGTGCTTATACATAGCATCCTATATTATGAACCTGAAGTTCCCTACTGGAAGAAATTTCTAAACCTCTAATCCTTTAAAAATATGTACTAGACCTCAAAAGCCTAAATATGACAGTAAAGCACACACAATGATTTCCAGTAAATGCATCTACAATATTTTATAGCAGAGTCAGACACAGGGTATAATGATCTCAAGGAAGCAGCAAAAGCCTCTTCATCTGTGGACTTTAAAATAGACCAAAAAAATGCATGAGAAAACACGCAATCGGGTTTCTGTATAGGCAGGGAAACGATTAAAAGACCCAATTAACTTCTTCTGCAGTTTCTACAATCCCATGTAATGGCACAAAATATACCCTTCCACAACATGGCCTAATTCTAAACACAAATCTCTATTCCTGCATGACTTCACACTTTCTTCAATAACAACCGATGTTTTCCAACCAAATAGAAAAACAAAAATACGGTAAAGATTGTATTAGGAATCACCTTGTTGACACTATGTCCTTTCTTCATACTGTCCATATTCATAGCCTAAGCCTGTAATTCTGCAACATTTTAGACTATCATTTTCATCACATAAATAGTATTCACCAGTTCTTTCAGTGAAACTTCATTGACTATGCATGGGAGATTACACTGTACAAAAACTAGAAATTAAACATTTTTTCTAAAGCTAATTGATGCAAATTGCCTTGTCTCTGCTTCGATTAAAGCTGCTGTTTTCCATACAATTCGATCATGGCATTAAAGTGGAAATCTTTTTTTAATAGTCTTGTGCTCCAAGTTGGCAAGCTAGACCAAATTCCAGTTTTGTTTATTCATTGTGACTCTCCACATCAATGGTTAAATGCTTGGGGTTGAAACTGCTGTTTATAGATGCTCCGATTAGCCATTCTCATTGAACTCTTAAATTGATACTTCCCCTAAGACGAGACCAACAAGCCAAAAGCTCTGTAAGAATTATCAATCCATCAGGTTAAGTGAGAGTGTGCAGATATGAATTTGTATTTGTTACACACCAAATGAGTACTAGCTCTCACTCTTCACAGAAACAGTTAAGAGGAGTATATCATGCACTCTTCACCAGACACACACACAAAAAAATCCCATACCACTAGTGGTCATTTCAGGGAACTTAGTGTTTTCCGAGGGAACAGTAACTGCTCTTTTGTCGTCAACATGTAAAAGGTCCCTGAAAGGCATATACTGCAAGGTATTTATTAAGATACCTAGAGACTTGACTTAAAAAAAAAAAAAAAAAAAAGAAAAAAGAAAGAAAATAAGAAAAAAAAATTTGGTCACTAGCCAATCATTTTAAATGTGAACACCAAAAGAAAATAATTTTGAGCACAGATTATAATGTGTGTGAACTGTCATGAATTGTCAAGAAAAAAAAACTCTCTTCTCACTCTAAGTCACTATGGACTTTCTACAGTTAACCGTATTGCAAGAAAAAAAATTGGTCACTAGTGATAAAGTGTTTTAACTTGTTATCTAAATGTGAGGTATAAACACTACAAATAGAATAAAAACAAACAAACAAAAAAACCCCCATACAACTCCTGAATAAATATTTGGCCTTTTAAAAGCATTTACATGCTCAAGTTGTGGAGTCATGTTTTACAGAAAGTCTGAAGTGTTGCTAATTACTTGAAGTGGTGTCCAGCTGCATCATTAGATACATATTGAGAGCTTGCTGAGCAAATATCCAGGTGTTCGAAAGAAGGTCATAGCTAAAACTTAAGATACTTGTAACTTAGAATCCCAAACAGCGTTTAGTGCCTTTCAGAAAGTGAGGCTGCACTAAAAAATATTTATTATTACTGAGCTTGATTTTTGGACACGCTATTTCCAAAGTACCAGATTACATAGTCTGAAGAGACAAAATGAATATATGCCTTAAAAAATAGCTAAATCATGTTCTTAGCTAGCAAATAAAACCTGATCAGCAAGTGAAAAAGCAACAGATGCATAAAAAAAATTAGAGAAAGGATAGAAAAAAATTAAGTGAGATTTTTAACACAGGATGTTCACTAAAATAAGTCTCCAAGAACGCTTTTCCTAAATGCACTTTTTAGGTGGGTCTACTCAGATACACCTGCAGTGAACAAACGCTTTTTAAGACCAGAGAAACAAATATTTTTTTTTCTTCTAGCAGGTAATTAGAATTTAGAAGAATTTAAACATTAATAATCCATTCAAAAATACTGCATAGTTTTAATGCAAGAGCTCCACATTTTAACACTAACACAGGCATACAGAACACCTGGGTATACATGTCAAAACCAGTATCTTAGTATGTGTGTCATGTTTTTTTATATTACAATGTTATGAAGAAATTGAAGTCTGAGCGATTGAAGAGAAAAACAATAAACATACAGTGTCCTGCTTCGTTTTCTTCAGTAATTCTCAAGCAGATTACATTTGGAATTATATATTAAGTATTTTGCTACACTTTAGTAGTGTTTACCTATTAAAAAGATAAATTAATGCACTACATCCTTAGCCAAGCTTAAAGAGATGACCCTCTATCTTCAGACTGTAATTTAGTTCAGACAACACAGAATCTCATTTGCAAACTCTTCAGTATGGATATGAGCAGACCCCACCTACCTGATTTGTGTAGAATGCCATTCTGGGCAAATATGAGGCTACACAAAACAACATGCAAAAATCAAGGCATCCTTATTAAAAATTGTGTAAGCCAGACTCTATATTGACAAAGTGATATTTAAATAACGTCATCAAAAAAAGATGCTTTCATCTTTCAAATTTAAGTGGCCCCTTTAAAGCCAGGTTAGCATCGTGTAAAGATTTCTGTATGGTGGAGGAATTAATTCTGTTTGCTCTTTCAAGTATATGTAATTTTAAGGAAGTCTTTTCCTCTGTATTTCAAACGTATGTTAACACATGGTTTCGTATCTGTTGTTTTTGTGTTTATTATTCAAAACAAGTTCTCTCATCACTTACGGAAGTGCATCCATAAATAACATGAGCTGGGTAATGAGGATGCTGAATATCTACAATAAAGCGACACCGCAGTTTCTTTAGTATCTTAGGCATATGAAACATCAGGTTACCTGCTTTATTTTCACACAACTCCAATATGGAAACAAACATGAATTTGGTACTAAGCCTCATTTCTAAAACGCTTTACCCGGTCCCAAACCTTCCAAGCATTTAACCTTTGGTCGACTAGTTTCCAGTTCAATTAATACAATTAAAAAGGAAAGGGGCGGGTGGAGGAGGGTGGAAGAATGTCAAACCAGGCTTCCCTTGCTCATGCCTACAGCAGGATGGATAAAATGAAAGCTGGCTGGCATCTTCAGTTAAATTATGAAAAAAAAAGGTAGGTTATTAACCAAAACAAAAGGATGTAAAAAAAAATTGAAGTTTTTAAAACCGGGTTATTTGGTTTGCATCACGGCAAACCTTGGCCCTGCTTCCCCACAACACGCACGACGCTGCCCACCACCACCACGAAGGCTCTGCCACGGCCAGCCCGGAGTTCAAACCAACTCCGGCGATTTGGAGCTGCCCAAATCGCTGCGGAAAAGGAGAGACAAAGAGGAGCCGGGGCAGCGCGGCCCGGAGCAGCCGCGAGTCTGGCCTCGGCACCGAGAAGCACCGCGAATTTCCCCGCAGTACCGAAAAAAGCAGCCAACGCCGACCAATTTCCACCCTTGTCGTGAGCGCAGTTTTACCTCCCACGTAACCCCTGCCATTACGCACGTGCGGGGAGCAAGCGGAGGGAGGACAAGGATAAATAAATCAAAGGAAGGAGTTCACAGAAGCTCAGGGTCAGCGGGCGCGACGCGCTGGGCGCCCGCGCAGCCCCGCGCGCGGGGGAGACCTGCGATGTGTCACGCGCGGGGGCCCCCGGAGCTGTCAGCACAAAAGCCGCCTCCGAGCAGCAGGAGGAGGAGGTGGGAAAGGTTACGTGCACAATGCGGAATCACAAAAAAAAAAAAAAAGAAAAATAATAAACCAAAAAAAAATCCATATATAAAGAATAGTAATAAGTAATAAAAAATAGTAATAAAAACAACAAGCAATACTAAAGCAGCAGGCCGAGGTGCTGGCTCCGCGCCCCGCAGGCCGAGCCCCCCCGGGCGCCGGGGGCTCCCCCGTCCCC
>NW_010584013.1:31591-47345 GCF_000705375.1 Tinamus guttatus | reverse complement strand
CTCTCTTTCCCTAGGTGTGAGGAGAATGATGCAGAGAGAAAGCATCAGTTGAATCATCATTTTAAACATTCTGTATTTATGCACTTAATCAAACTGTGCAGTGGTAGCAGACGAACTCTTTCAGAGTAAGAAATGGGGATGCTGGAAAGCATCCTTTTTCTTCCAGGTGAATGTTAGGGTGCTGTGAATTGTCAATGATGTTTTAGGAATCGAAGCGAGGATGGAAGGAGGGGAGGCTGATGAGTGAAGCACATCAGAAGCACATTAGAAGCCATGAGGGCAGAGGCTTTTAACAGTCCCTCCTCATAGCCTATGTACGCCCGTCCCACCCTAGGAACACTCTTCCCTTGGTTCTCTGTGGCTGTGGTGTCTTCATGCTCAGGTCTCAGGGCAGCCCTCATCCTACAGAAAGCATAATCTTTAAGCAGCCCCAGCTCACTTCCTTTATCTTCCATATGACTGGTAATGTGGGAGATCAGGGACTTTTCCTGTGGGAAAAGGAAAAAGATAGGACATTGATAGTAGGGCAGGAGACCTGGAGTGATGCAGAGGTGGTCTACAGGGAGGGAAGAGATTCAGTCTAAAATAGCTGATCTCACGGGCCCTCAAGGAGCTGCCAGATCACTGCACTCAGCAGCTGTTAAAGGGCTTTGTCTACACTAGCGTTTTGTTTTATGGCAGTAGCGCAGTTCTGGGGAAAATCCCAAGATTGTTTCCATTTACCATGTGTTGTGTCAGCTCTCAGAGCAGCTCTCGTGCATGCAAACTAAATTCCTTAAGGAGGGAATCACAACAGAAGTGCTGCTCCAAATGTGCTGCACATAACAGCGAATGGGGAGGGTAGGTTCCAAAGCAGTGCGTGAGCTGTCTCGTGGCAAGGTCCTCGAGCCAGTACCTAGCACGTTTTTTCTTCAGAAAGCCTTGAAGCATGTATGTAGCGGAGGTGTGTGGCTCAGGGGAGCATGCCAGATGTATCCCAAAATAACCTCCCCAAAGACTTAAAATGGAAATGTGAAGCAGCTCAGTATCAATAGTTTCAATCTACTGATCCAGTCCTAATGTGCTGAATTATTTTCTACTTAAATACAGCCTGCTTTACCTATGCCTTCAGCTGGCTTTGGGATGTGGCAAAACCAAAATAAACCTGTGCCTCGAAGGCTTCTTGTGTCTGAAAGCAGGGAGGATGTGCAACCAATTTAAATGTATATGTTGACTTTTAAGATAGCTGTTTAATCACTACGAATGTTGCTCATCATAGTCTGAGTGGAAAAGAGACAGCAAACCCGTCAGGCAGTCACTGTAGGATAGTGTGTAGGATACAAGGAAAGCTGGCCAGCTCCACATTAGGACAGTAAAGGCAAGGCCTAAAAAATGCACCCAGTAGGATTCATACCCCTAAAATAGAAGCAAGCTGCATGGTTGGGGGGATGAATAATTGTGAGAATATCATTCTTTTCTAAGGAGAAACTGCTGCATGCCTGCTACAAGGATGTAAGAAACCAAACAATATTTAAACTGTAATGATGCATACATTTAACAATCAGTATTTATTAATATGGTCGTGAAATGTTATATTATCTTCTTTTTCACCTTTCCTATGATTTCCATTTATTTATGAATTTCTTTTTTTGCATAGCACAGTTAGAGCACTGATTCCTGCCTCCGCAAGCAGTGTGTGCTCTGTGCTGCTATTGTCACTTACAGTAAAGCTTTAGTTAGAGCTATTCCCAGGAGCCAAACTGTGCCCCCATTCCTCACAGATCCTACCGTGAACTGCAAGGATGTTCTAACAAAGTGTTATGAACGGGCATGGGAGATTACAGAAACATTTTTTTTGCAGGGAAAAATTCTCATTTTCTGTAGGAAGCTGCAATTTGTACAGTTTATTTTTTTTTCCTTTTTTTTTTCCTTACCAAGTCAGATAAACCTAGATATGCTGCTCTCAAATGATAGCACATTTTGAGATCTGAGAGAAACAGGGAGCCTCTGGAACATATTGCAAAAGCCTAAAGCACTTAGCAACAGAGAGAGTGTGGGATGCAGTGACAGAAGCCAGAATGTGAAAGCTAGTGACATTGAGGAGACTGTTTGGGAAAGAAGAGCTTTTACTTTGTTTATAATTTCAGTAATTCTAAAGAAGTGTGGTGTGTGGGAGGTCACTGTGGTCTGTGGCTTTGTGCATACATTCTTCTTTGTGCAAATGTCCTTCAAACTCATGTAATAATTATTATCCAAGAGTGCTGCATGTATTAATTTCCTGCTGTATTTCCTGTTTCTCTCACAATTTGATGCGTATTTTCACAGGGAAGCAAAATTAAGGTACTCTTGAAGTGGGCATTTGTTTTAATTGAATTTGTCCTGTTGAAACATATTCAGTTGACATGCACTATAAAGAGATGCACCCCAGGAGATAGCTTGATTGCATAGCTTGATACTGCACATACCAAAGAAAGTTACTTGCTGCATGCAGTGAAGCAGCATTCTTATTTTGTAATAGGTCCAGGCTTTAAAATCATAAGGTGGGTGGAGTGACAGAAGCATTCACAGAATCACAGAATGGTTGAGGTTGGAAGGGACCTCCAGAGATCATCTAGTCCAAGCAGTCACCACAATGATTTTTAGCATTTCACACCAAAATGAGCTAGAACATCCTGACAGTGAACGGTAATGACGGATGTCAGATATCCAGTAATGAGAAGGTGCCTGAGGCAATGGCCGAGCTCAACAGAGGTGGGAATACAGAAATATCACCTATATCATAGTGAATTTGAAGAAGGAGATTGAGAAATCAGTGTATTCCTGAACTACACAGGCCCTATTGAAGTATATCTGGAGAATTAGAATTTTACTGAGCAATTTCTGGAAGCCCTGTTTCACTGAACGCGGATTTGTCAGTGTAAAAATATTCAGTTATTGTAAATTCTAAATGCACCTGTATGCCTGAAACGATGTCTATATGTTGTACAGGATTACGTCACTCAGAGACTTTGGAAACTTCATCAGAAATGTTAATTTTGTAATGTAATGGTGGCTGGACTAGCCATTACCTTGCATTTTCTTTTTACTCTCTGTAATTGTGTTTCATGCTTTGCATTTTTCAGTATTTTTTTTCCATTTTCAGGTATTCTATGTTAAAAATAAGGTCAAAGGAATGATAATGATATATAAAAAAAGATAGTAACAGAGGTGCTATAGAAATAAATAGATCATAAAATAAATGGTGAATAAATTAAAATATAGTTAATGATACCAATTGGCCTTCAAATCTAACAAACTTACATACTCAGTTCAGTGTAGAGAATTTCAGGCCACTGTTGATATTTTTTAACTCAGCGGTGACCTGTCATCCCCTCTGTCTAAAGGGAATTAGGTTCAGCCACACTGGTAATAAACTGATTACTTCTGAATAGATGCAGTCTAAAAAGTTACTGAAATGCTTGACCCTCCTTACACTAAATGACAAAATTAACAAAATAAGATAAAATGACAGAGATAAATCACCAGACCAAAACTTTATAACAAACGTATTATAAAACAGTAATAATAAAAAGCACAGACATTCCTAGCCTGTAGAAAAGGTGTGAGATAGACAAGGCATCACAAAGGCATCCAGAATGCAACAGGGTGACCTTAAAAATCATCTCAACCCAATTAACATTAATCTCTTAATGGTTTTCAAAAGTCACTGGGCCCTCCTATGGCTTGCTAATGAATCATAGAAACATAGAATGCTTAAGGTTGGAAGGGACCTCTAGAGATCATGTAGTCCAACCCCCCTGCACACACAAGGTCACCTAGAGCACGTGGCACAGGGCTGCGTCCAAGTGGGTTTTGAAGATCTCCAGAGAAGGAGACTCCACAACCTCTCTGGGCAGCCTATTCCAGGGCTCTGTCACCCTCACTGTTAAAAAATTTTTCCTTAAGTTCCTGTGGAACTTTTGGTGCTTCAGTTTGTGGCCATTACTTCTAGTTCTGTCAGTGGCCACCAGTGAAAAGAGGCCATCACCATCCTCTTCACTCCCACTTGCCTGATCCTCCCTAGCTCCCTTGCTTAGGACCAACCCTAGAGTAATGCTCTTGCATTCATACCCACAGGGTAAAACACTTGAGGAAGTTTCCCACACATCCCAGTTTGCAAACTTCTCAGGGCTTCAGCACCAGAATGGCTCTCTATATATTTATGTATATTAATGGCTGTCTTCCATATTTATAGCTGCAATGCCCCGGGGATGAAGTACCACCCATCGAAGAGGTCTAAAGACCTGAAATTCCAGCTCTACTGTTCAAACATATGCCATGACACACTCCAACTTCATGTTTTCCCTTTCTTCTTGCTTTTTTTCTACTGCTTCCATTTAATATATTTCCCTTCTAATAAGAAAGGCCATTATCCCATGATCTCAGATCTCCAGTGTGCCCAGCATATATAATAGCCACCAAAAGCACTAATTACTGGGTTCAGAAAATACAGATCAGAGGGTTGAGGAAACTACATCCCTTCTGTGGAAAATGTGTCCAATCCTTCACTATGAAAAACAGAAAACCTAGAGGCGCCAGTGTCAGGGGTGTGGAAAGGGCCCCCAAGGGGGGAAGGTTTGCAAAGCTGAGAGATGGTCTCTGGAAAGAGTTTTTCATCTATGTGGCCACACTTAATAGTCTTCCACATGGCAAGTGTTGGGGAATATTTTAGGGTTAGGTTGAGACTTGATAGCAGGAGAAAGTGCAGAGGCACAATTGGTGTGCCCTAGGAAAGAGGTTACCAGGGGAAGGTGTACACTGTACCCATATGTTTCCTGTGTATACTTTCTAGTATGACACACAATTTCTCTGTACTTCTACACAGCAGGGTTTGCATTAAAACTTTGGGTTAGGGTTACGGTTAGGGTTAGGGCAGAGAGAAAGCATAGAGGGACACTGTTGTGGTTTTGTAAAGAGTTCATCAAGGGAAGGCAAACACTTTCCAGAGATGGTTCCTCAGAAGAGTTTCTTGTCTGCATGACACATGGGGACTGCAGGGCATGTGGCAAGCAAAAGTACTAGCAGTAGGGTTGTGATTATGTTTGAGAGAAACAGAAAGCATGGAGAAAAAATGGTGATGCATTTGGAAAAGATGCCAGGAGAAGGTGTACATGGCCTGGAGATGGTTCCTTGGGAGAGTTTCTTGTCTGGCCCACCCATTGGGGTGTTCCACACAGTAGTATTTTGGTTAAAGTTTTATTGTTATGCACTATTGTTATGCATTTGGAAACAAGTCGCCAGGAGAAGTTGTAGGCTGTCCAGAGATGGTTCCTAGGAGTATCTCATCTGGCCGACGCATAGCAGTCTTCCACATGGCAAGCGCAGGGGAAAAATTTTAGGGTTAGAGTTAGGGATTAGGTTTGAGAGAAAGCGTAGAGGAGGTGTTATCATGGTCTGGGATGAAGTTGCCAGAAGAACATGTATGCTGGCCAGAGATGATTTCTGAGAGGAGTTTCTTGTCTGGCCCCCATATGGGGGTATTTTGCACGGTACGTTATGGTAAAAGTTTCAGGGTTAGGGTTAAGTTTAGGTTTGTGGGAACAGAAAGAGTAGGGGTGGTGCTGTCATGGTTCTGGAATGAGGTTGCCAGGAGAAGGCGTATGCTGCCCAGAGATGATTTCTGGGAGGAGTTTCTTGTGTGACCCACGCATGGGGGTCTTCCACATGGCAAGTGTCATGGATAAAATTTAGGATTAAAATTAGGATAGTCTTGAGGGATAGAAAATCCTAATGCCAGTTTTGTCGTGGTTCTGGAAATAGGCAATGAAAGGAAGGTGAATGGTGCCCGGAGATGGTTTCTGGGAAGAGTTTCTCATGTGTTTAAGACACGGTATTCTTCCACAGGGAGCTGCTATGCCAGTATTGCAGGTGAGGGTTACAGTTATGGTTAGGTTTGAGAGAAAGCACAGAGGAGGTGGTATCATGGTTCTGGAATGAGGTTTCCAGGGTAAGGTGTAGCCTGCCCAGAGATGATTTCTGGAAGGAGTTTCTTGTCTGGCTCACAGAAGTGGATATTCCACCAGGTAGTTTTTTTGTAAATGTTTTACGATTAGGGTTACGGCTAGTGTTGAGAGAAAGAGAAAGCATAGAGGCACCATTGTTATGTGTTTGGAAAGAGGCTGACAGGGTAAGGTATATGCTGTCCAGAGATGGTTCCTGAGAGGAATTTCTCATCTGGTCCACACACAGTGGTCTTCCACATGGCAAGTGCAAGGAAGTTGACACTGGGTTAGGGCTGAAAGATTGACCGAGTGTGGTGGGAGTGTTTTCATAGCTCTGAAAAGAGGTTGCCAGGAGAAGGCCTACAATGGCTTCTGCGAGGAGTTTGTTTTCTGGCCCACACACAGGGGTATTCCACACCGTAGTTTTTTATTAAAAGTTTTGGAGTTACATTTAAGGTAGAGTTAAAGTGAAATCGTGTAGGCACTACTGTTATGCGTGTGGTTGGAGGCTGCTAGGGGAAAGTGTACACTGCCCAGAGATGGCCGCCAGGATGAGTTTTTCATCTGGCCCATACAGAGCGGTCTTCCATATAGCAAGTGTTGGGGAAACATTTTAGGGTTAGCATTGGGGTTGAATGATAAAATAAATGTGGTGTTAGTGTTTTCCACATTTTAGAAAGAGGCCATGAATGGAAGGTGAATGCTGCTTAGAGATGCGTTGGTCTCTTAGTGGGCAGGTAGTCAGCAACATCTGTAGGTTTAGCGTGAGGATTAGTTTTGAGACAAAGTATGGAGGAGGAGTTGTCATCGTTCTGGAATTAGGTTGCCAGGGGAAGGGTATCTTTAATTTAAGGCAGCCCATTTTTATTGCATATCCCAAACTTCAGCTATATACTTATCATGGTTGCTGTTATTTTAGAATCATAGAGATGTTATGATCGGAAAAGACCTTCAAGACTATCAAGTCCAACAGCAAACCCATCACCACCATGTCTCATGTCCCTGAGTTCCTCATTTACATGTTTCTTCAACAATGCAAGGGAAGGCGATTCCACCATTTCCCCGGCAGCCTGTTTCAATGCTTCATCACTCTTTCTGTGTAGAAAGTTTTCCTGATATCTAACCTGAACCTCCTCTAGCACAACTTGAGGCCATTTCTTCTTGTCCTATCAATAGTTACCTTGGAGAAGAGACTGATCCCTCTACCCCTTTTTAGATATGAGACACCATGGTCTAGGATTAGCCACAGATAACATCTCCATACCACATCACCCAAATCACAAGTATGCATTAAAAGGTGGAAGTGTCTCTTTTGGGAGGAATGTTTTAGATTTTTTTTTTCTTTTTTTTCCTCTTCTCTACAGACTATCCTTTACTATTCTTCTGACCAACTCCTGCGAACATACTAGGGAGACCTATTTCTGTCAGTATCCACAGCATGATTATTTTTCTCTTAAGAGTAGATTACCTTCTTTTAAGGCTGTACTCTTTAATATCATAGGCATTTCAGATGCTGCAGTCCTTTTTCCTTTCTCATCCTTTGCTGTTCCTTCTGACCTTTCCACCTTATTATTTTCTCTTCTTAGACTTCCCTGAAGATATTTCAGTTTTCACTCTCCATTATCTGTGAGGGTGTTACATATTATAGATCAATTATACGGGTACTGAGAGTCGCAGGAGAAGCACTTGTGACAAAGTGTATGTGGTGAATGAAGGCTAGGTGGGTATTGATACCTGGATATCTGAAAGACAGTAGGAGAGCTGTCACAGTAGGATAGGTATTACGCATGTACACACTTCTTAATAGCTTTTTAAGGAAATTAAGAGTTCTCTGGAAGAATATATCTGCAGAATGCATATTCTTTATTCTTTCTATCCTTGAAAAAGATTGTATTAAAGCAGTGTAAACAGAACACCATGAAGAATATTCAAAAGTTTCACGGGAACTTAAGGAAAAATTTCTTAACAGGGAGGGTGACAGAGCACTGGAACAGGCTGCCCTGAGAGGTTGTGGAGTCTCCTTCTCTGGAGATCTTCAAAACCTGCTTGGATGCAGTCCTGTGCCACGTGCTCTAGGTGACCCTGCGTGTGCAGGGGGGTTGGACTAGGTGATCTCTAGAGGTCCCTTCCAACCTTAAGCATTCTATGATTCTATGATTTAATCCTACAGACTAATTTTCCTAATACCTGTTGAGGAAAGTGTGCTCTTCATGTGTACTTTCATTCAAAAGGAATTCAATTCATGTGCTCAAGACCACTCCGTAACAGGAAATATGAGCAATAAGAGAAGATCATCTGATTCACTGCAGCTGAGCACTCTTGATATAAACCAAAATACTAATGTAGATGCACCCAAAGTCTCAGATCTATAAGTTAGCCTTTTTTTCAAAAAATATTATTTTTGTATGGTACCTAGTGATTATGTTTCTGATGACTAAATAATATTTAGTTATATTAGTGCTAACTCAGACTGATAATATGTTGCTTGATTTCTGCAAAGTTGTGTCTTTTTTTCTCTAAGGAATCATTCCTTCAGTCTTTTCTGATGAGATTATACAGGTACTACATAATATTTGCTCCTGTAAGGATAATTTAACAACTCCATTGCTAATGATACAGGAAAAACAAGAAAAAAACCCTCTATTTTATATTGACTCTGCTAGAGTAAATATGGTGCGTTTGTCTCTAAATTTATTAGATATGCCTGCGTATACAAAGTAGACCCACTGAGTAATAAATGAGCATTTTAATGTATTTATCTGAGCAGAGGAGAAGCTGTATGTCCACTTTAAAATGTGGTAGCAAAATTTTCAAAATCTTCTTCCAAAATTTTGTCTACATTTGTGTGATGAAGGTCTATGAGATTTTAATTATTCCATTCATTAAATGTTTTAAAATGCTGGTGGGACTTTTTTCACCCCAAAGTGCCATGAGCTAGAGGAAAGATAATAGTTTGATTTCTCTAATTAGAAATTCTGAGAAAGAAAAGGGTGAAAGATCATAATTTTATTTAGAGTATCTCGTGGATAAAAAATGATTGAAAAGAACAAACTGATACTATGCTGGGCAGAAACATATCCAACTATTTTGGATACACCTAATTTTCTGTGGTCTGTAAAATAGTCTATAAAAGGGAATTACAGGTTTCTTATCCATTAGAAAATGAATGTTACAAAATGAGTTGTCTGCTTGTCAGTTAAAAACTCTATCAGAGTGATAAAACTTCAAGAATTAGGACTTACTAGTCTTTTCTCTAAAAACCTATGGTAGGGTTTTTATTGAAAAAAAATACTGAAAACAAGCCTTCCAAATGGGCTCTATAAAAACTCAATAGCATGATTGAAAGAGTCTAAATAGAAATGAAATTAAAATGCATAGCAAACAAAGTTGCTTTGAAAAGACAGAGATCTAAAAGTATCAACTATTTAAAACCTATTACAGTCAAAAATAGAAAACATTTGCTACAGTAATTCTGAAGTGCAAGATCAAGCACCGAGAAAAATATTTTATTTTAGCAAAGTTGCTCCACTTATATATCTGCCTACTACTATTCTTTTTGAAAAGAATGGTTTGCCTTTTAAAACATTAAGAAAAATAATGATTAAAGGAAAGCTTCTCCAATCATACTATCTGTAACAGATCTACTTGTGCTCTCTAGCTGCACATATGCAGGCTTCTCTATCAGTGGCAATCAGTGGTTTACCAGCAAAAATGTCAGCAATCCTGTGGGAAATAACTACACTTCTATCTATCCCTGTTAGCAGCTGGTGTTTAGCCTGGGATTTTAATCCTCCTTCTACTTACTCTTCCTTAGTGTCATCACACTTTTGCATATTGCAGATTCCTACAGTCCTACTAAGCTTTTAATGATCCATTACCTTAATTTGTAAATATATAATTCTGTTTCTGGACAGTTTCCACTTAATCAAATATAATCCAGCAACAGCACCAGTTGCTTTAAAGAGAAAATATTACACATACCAATAAAAGTATTGTTGAGAAATATGACATCAGCAAATAAGTATTTGAAGATATTTCTACTTCCTTGCATAAGAAAGCCATATTAACCATCAAATAACTACTCTTCCACACTGCATAATTTTCTACTGCTTACTTCCAAGCTGCTAAATCTCCTAGTTGAAGGTCAAGCTGTTGCCCAAAACAGTTGGCTGCTTCAATGAAACTCAATCAACAGATACTTTGACCTTGGAGTGAAATATTCTGGCAACTGAGTGAAAACCTGATATGAATGAAAAACAGAAGCAATGATGCCAAAAACTTTTAGAATGCATATTAAGGGAATAAGAAATGGCCTGAAATGAGATGCATAGACCTAAAAATATTGGAGGTCATCAAGAGGTTATTTTAATTCTCCTCTTGTTCGTTGTCTGTGGTTAATTCCTAGAAGAGTCTATTTTGATCCCATGAGTACTGCCTGACCAAACGCATAACAGAGAAAGTGTTATGATAAAAATGCATTTGGCTATTCAGGAGTTATATATACAAACAATAGTGTTATTTCCCTGGAATGATTTCAATCTACAGCATTTGTGGCAGCTCAGAATTGCAACAACAAATGCACATAAGGAGAATGTGAACAAAAATGCATTGTCATTTTGGCTTCAAGGGAATTTTGGAAAGGCCTCAGAAGTAATTTATTTATTCCCTGAAGTTTGTTTTGAAAATCTTTATTAAATGAGAAAATGCATGATGATTTTAAGCAAAACATGTCACTGCTTCTTTCCAAACTCAGATCTATCTATTAGATGTCTAGTGATCAGCTTAAGCTCAGTGCAGAAAAAACTGAACTCATTTCCCTGATCCATCTCTGCCAACTCTGTTCTCACATGTCACAGCAAATAGAACCATCTTGCCTGTCTCTGCGCAGTAAGCTGGATGCTGTCCTTAGCTCAGGCCGCTCTCTGGCTTATTATATGTACAACTAAGTGTTTCACATTATTCTTATTTGTCTACGACGTAGCTTTCATGCACATGACTAAAATGCCTAGATTTTTCCCTTTTCACTCTTGTCAGAGATTTACAAGGCTTTTGCTCAAGGCTTTTTTGCTATCACTTTAGCCTAGCTTTAGATACAGCTTCTTTTTTAGAGAACCACTGTAGCTTCCTGAGCTTTGAGACAGGATCTTTGAGTGAGAGAAGAATCTTACCTACGTGGTCTGTCCAGTGAGCCAAAACTCACATATCCCTGAAGAAATATTTGCAGAGCCTTTGAAAGCTTTCCAAAATAAACTGTATCATTTGATATCTACCTGAGTACAATGCACTTAAGTATATCTTAATCAAATAATGAAAATATCAAAAATTATAGGCAAACTATTTTACTGCAGCAATAGTTCCATCTTTTGAAAGGTCCCTAGGGGACTTCCAGGTGTCCAGCCGCTAGCTTAGGTGCTTAAATCCATGAAGCAGATCTCAGAATCTGTTCTGTTTCAATGTAAACCTTTTATAGACTCAGACCTCTATATAACAACCCTATTGCTCCTCCCTCCCAAAAGGTTACCCATTCAGGTTAACACATTCAATGCTTAACAGCACAGCCTGAGTTGGAGAGACAAATCTCATGGATTGTTCGCACCAATATTGCAGATGCTTCAATTTTCCTTGAAAAACTGACTGAGCAAAATGACTTCATCCCTCTAATAGCCTTTCTAGACATAAACTGAAATACCTCCATGTGCCTAAGAACATTTTCCTAACAATACACAGAAACTGAGAGACCTTTCAGGGGTATTCAGTGAGTACTTACACCCACATAAAAATAATTAGTTCTATATTAAAACCTTTAAAATTTTCACTTTGTCTTTGGAGTTCCACACTGAAACCTTTCATATGATACAACAAAAATGTAGCGAGCAGCCGTGCAACAGAAGTGCAGTGAGTAGCTAGTATATGAATTGCCACCCCAAACTTTGTAAGAACCTGACAGCTGCACAGTTCATTCTTGTGTTGATCATCTCCCTCATTTGTGAGAACTCACCAGATCAGAGGGAAGCCAGGGACCCTTTTCAAGGGAAACTTGGGAAACTATACCACCATCTCAGTAAAGGACAGGATCTTTTGCTTTTTTGATAAGTACTGCAATCCTTAACCTCCAAGTCTGTAAGTACTGGGATTTTTATAATACTCTTACCTGTGCTGTGCCCTAAACAAGCCATTTCTGCCAGCCCTTTGCACATTTCTCTACCTTTGCATCTAGGCATGTGCCTTCCTAACTCAGGAGACTTCCTTATAATGCAGCAAAAAATACAAGATGCTATTCCGTCATCTCTGTATCTCCTTAGAAAAAATACAAGATGCTATTCCGTCATCGGTCATCTCTGTATCTCCTTACTAAATTTTCCATTGAAAGGCAGCATATGTCCCTTTCATGCTTAAAGTTAAGATCAGAAGTTTGAATTTGAAATTGATATTTAAGTAAGGCATATGAGTCTAAGGACTTGCTGGAGCTCTACCAAACAGCTCTAAAACAGCAAGAGCAGCAGAATGGAAAGGAAGCGATGAGACTGTAATCTCCATAGGCGTCCATGCACACCCTGCGCTTCCAAATCTGCCTCATCAGTCCTAGGGACAAACAAGTGCCACACACTGTGGTAGCAATGAACTTACAGGTCTGATGCAACTCTCTGCTTGCTGTACAGCTAGTTATTTGAAAAGTACATTGCTTTCAGCAGACAGGCTGCCTTTTTTGCACTTAGCCAAGTTCATCCTCTTTCTAGTCCTAATGGATGACCTTAATATTTTTTTTTAGAAAAGATATCCATGTCATTCAGCAACTTATTCACCTCTTTCAGCTATGTATGGGCCTTTTAAGGACCCTTATCAGACAGAGCTATTCTTCTGCCCCTGTACCATGCGAATAGCAAATTCTGTATTGTCATATCAGACATTTTGTTTCTGTTGGCTCTTAGCTAGGTTCTCCTGGGGTAACCCGGAAAGTGTGAATTTCTCTGTAAAAAGCACCGCATACCTTCTGCTGCTGCTTCTGCCTTTACTCTTGCACTGTTACTCAGAGGGGAAATACTCTGTGGATTCCCACTAGGACTTCCCGCTAAGCAAATGCAGCAAATGCCATCCATAGCTCTGAATATACTAGCCCATAAACATGCTGAGCACTCTTTTAAGTCCTCTTAGCTTGAAGATGATAAGCAATGGCCAGAATCATCTCTTTTTCCTCCTAAAAGAATCAAAGAAGACATTATATAAAATTAGAACTGTCATTTCTGGGGACTTGTCCAAAATTGTCTTTGCCTCTGAGTATCAGCCAATTCTACAGGTTAATAATTCAAGCACAGGTTTGTTACAAGCATCTTAGGCAAGTTTCTCAAGAGTTACTCATAGGGAACAAACTTCTTCTAATGTAATAAATAGGGTTTGGCAGACATTACCTCAGCCTCTGTACCCTGATACCACTGGACACTTTTCCTGTCAAACTCTATTGTGGTCACCCAGGGTTTTCCCCCCTTTGTTTGCTCTTTGTAACTTCACTGTATTTCACACAAGTGGAATGAACACAACAGTAGTTTGCAGGCAGCTTGATGAGGTAGCAGCAAGGTTTCCCCTTTTCAGCCTCACTCACTCTTGGCCCTAAAGCCATGGGGACAGTTATTTCTTCTAATGGGTTTTACTAAGTTAACTCCTTGTGGGTTCTTCTGCGGCCTAATTTTTGAGACATGATCTAAAGATTTAATAATTATAGGTTGCTATGCTAAGATTTTACTTACCAAAATGGAAATCTGTGCCAATTCTCCTATGAATCTTGTCCGATTCCTATTTAATTTTGTCTTAATTCAGATACAAAATCTAAAAGTTCACCTACCAGTGATGAATACAGCATTGATCAACAAATAACTTTTTTTTTTTAGGGTATAGGGACATACATAATTCATAGAACTCTCCTGCTAAAAACTCTCCAAGTCATACAGGTACTGCTGTATATTCACATTTTTTGAGGAAATTTTATTAGGGTTTCTACTTTAATATATATCAATCTTTTCACTCCAAGCTTTTCTCTATAAACATCACATTTCACATGCTGAAGGCCCTTTTGAAGAATACATGATCTTTATGCAATTAAAAGTTTTAACTCTGGAACTGTAAATTTTTTTTTTAACTTTTGGACTAACTTGCTTTGGACTTTTTAACTTTTGGAAACTATCAACATGATGGAAATTGAGGTAGGAAATGACTATACTCTGTTTCACTGTTTTCTTCAACCTAAATTGTTTCTATGGCTGCAAACACTAATTCAGATTGCCAATGTTGCGCTCAGTCCACCATCTGCCAGCCAAATGTTAGAGAAATGCAAAGTTTTGCTCAGGAATCTCCTTTACAGTCTGTCGAGCATCCCATTAAGCTTCTAGGCCCTGCTTAGTTTGTAAGGGTGTCTCTTGTGGCCCGGTGAATTTGGAGATTAGCCCTTTTGGATACAGCACCATCTAGTGAGGCAAAATAGCCAGCTCCTCTTAGGAATTCGGAAAGGATAGAATCGGAAGCGGCACGAGAAGCCAGGGTTTATTAGTCATCTGGAATCCATCGCAGGAAGTTCTTTGATTTCTGTGGCAAGGCAGAGAGAATCTTTAAACAGGGTAATAACTGCTCTCCAGGCCAGGTTCTTACATTTCAGGTGTCTTGTAAAATTTGTCTCTGTATTCAGTGATTCCTAAATCACCAACTCTGTGTGATATCTTTTCTTTGCAGGCTTGGTTGTCTGCTTCCTTCACAAGAATGTGAGGAAGCCTCTTAGAGGTTTACCCAGCCATTTGGTTCCCCCTACACCCACGGCCAATGCCTTTGGTTACTCCGTTCATATGAATAGCCTTTAATGATTCCTGATACCATCTTCCCAAAGTCTCACAAAGCTTGTTTGGACAACAGATCCACACAACTCCCAGAAAGTAACAGTATAAATGAGTAAATCAGATATATTAGTCATAAAGCCACTTCAAATTTTATTTATTCTCATAGCCTTTGTATCATTCTAATATCATTTCTCTGGCCTCACAAATGAAATATTTTCTGTTACCATTCAGCATGCTGATGCTGTACCTCTCCGTTCAAATCATACTTTCTTTATTCACAACCATAAATTACTTGGATACACTTTTCAGGTACTTCTTGGCTTCCCTTCACACTTGATTTCAATGATTTCAATGCCTCCTGCCTCCAACTGGCCCAACTGCCAGGGTTCACTGCCTGCTCATAACATTTATAAGCCTCCACTTTCATGTTTTAAATTAAGCAGTCCCTTGTGCTCATCATGTTTATGAACATGGCGACTCAACCATTTTCCTTCACATCTCTCCAAAATCCCTTTTGCTATAATGCCAATAAAGAACCTCAAAACACATAGGTTGCTATGGCTGTTTCCTATAATGTCTGTCAATGTGGCCTTGTTCCTCAGTTGCTGCCATCTTTTTACAGCCGAACGCTAAATCCATAGGGAGTAGGCCGAGGGACACATCTTCCCTTTTCTCCGTAATAGTGCAGTAGGCCTGCCAAGCGATACTGTTAAGTTCGAAACAACATCGCAAGAAAAAAGTGACATTCAAAACGTGTGTGCTTTTTGACATGACTGAAGCTTCCTCCAGCTAAATAAATAAATACCTTGTTTTTGTAAAGCATTGGAGCAACACAGCTCCAGCAAAGTTCCTCCAACCACCTCTCCGGGTCGCAGTATACGAGCTCCCTGGACGTGGCGGGAAGCAGCAGGTTTTCCTCCGGGGGCGCAGGCAGATCCACTGCCCACGGCCCTTCCCCACGCGAGCGGCTTTTCT
>NW_010584013.1:0-31416 GCF_000705375.1 Tinamus guttatus | reverse complement strand
CCGCCGCGGGTAGGGGCGCCCTCCCCGCGGCCCTCTGCGCTCCCCGGCCCCGCGCGTCCCTGCCCCAGATCTGTCTCCCTCCTGCGCCGTCTTTGCTCTCGTCCCCCAGCCCCTTCCTCTCCGCGTCCCCCGGGACCTTTGAGGCCAGACGGGCTGTGCTGGCACCTCTTACTCTTCCTCCTCCTCTTACTCTTCCTCCTCACCTCCCTCTCATGCCCCATCCCGCTGGCCGCGGAGCCCTGCACCAGGAGACCCCTTCCTTCACTCGCCCAATCTCCTGGCATATTCCAGGAGAGTCTTCAGTACGGCCATCAGTGTGCCAAAACGTGTCAGTCCACATTTTTAAACTATTTTAAAAGCAATAATAATAAAAAAATCCCAAATCTGAACAGCTCATTCTTTTCTTGCACTTTCTAAAAGTTAGTGTTCTAGGGGGAAAAAATCCCCAAAACATTAGGTATTGTGGAAGTTGGCAATGCCACCCTTAGCTGAATCAGAACTGTCCCAGCTTTGCAGTGGGAAAATCCCTTCAAATTCCTGGAACAACTGGCAGTCCCCAGTATGTGATGCTGCATATGAGGATGGAAACGTGTAGGCATTGATGTGGCTTTAAAAGATATCACGCTTGTCCTGGGGCTAAGTGAGGATAAATGCACACAGTTCGTTTTGCACATATGTCTCAGTCTGCACAGATGTGTTTTTATATACATAGATGCTTTTTATATACATAGATGCAGGCAGAGCAGATGGTAAATGTAATTTTGGATATCTGTTTGCTCACATGCATGCAAGTCTGCATCTATTTTTTAATGCAGCAACTAGAAATCAGTATATGATTCATAGTGTATGCATTTTTACAGAGTGCGTTTCTCACATAGCTCTCATTTAGGCACACTATTAGATAGAAGTTCAACTGCCACTTTTAAGATAGGAGACTCATTTTCTAGTGTATGAGAAGTATTCTATTCTGAATTTACAGGTCCTTCTCATAAAAAAAATACAAATTTCCAAAGTTATCAGTATTTCATTAAAACAAACAATGTGAGTTAGATGACATGAGGACTAGCTGCAGTCTATGTGCAGGTTGTATCCTTAAGGTATTTCAGTCCATACTTTTCTTTCTGCTATGAAGAAAGTCCCCAAGCCCTTCTTTACTTTCCCCTCTGGAATACTGACCATGTCTGCGTCTGCAGACTCAGCTCATATCAGAACAGCTTCCTGTCTGAAGAATTATGTGATGTAGTTCATTATGAAGATGAGAACTGGTTGTAGATGCCAGAAGTCACTCATTGTACTGATTCTTACCAAAGCTCCAAAGCATCATGAACACTGTATAATATTAAGTTCCCAGCAGCTCTGCAATCTCCAACATTCTGCTTTCAGCAGCAGAGAAGGAAGGTGGAATTCTGCCTGTTAGCACAGATTCATTCAAGTAGCTAGCAAAAACACAGGTAGTGGGTCGTGACTGCAAAATTTCACTGGTGTTTCCAAGTGTTATGTGTTGCATGTGTTGCTTGCAGACCCGCTCTTGGTCTAGTTATTCCTGAGCATTTCTAAAGGCAATGGCTATTTCAA
The DNA here is from genome assembly GCF_000705375.1 of Tinamus guttatus. The sequence continues at coordinate 29,841 of NW_010584013.1, read as the reverse complement.
ATGCTTTCCAAAATGCTCTGAAGACTTACTGCTGTGTCATTTGTCAAACTACTTATCTGGCATAGATTGACGAGTGTTCTTGTTATTAGAGAAATAGAGAACTAGCTTCTACATTGGAAGTATAATCAGTTTCGAAGATTTTTAGAAGAGTTTGAGAGGTCAATTGTAAGGCTATCGTTCAGGTCTTCTAACGCAGGAAATAAAAAATATCTGCCCTGAAACGAAGTCAGACATGAGTCTCTTTCATCAGCAGAAGCAGCAATAAGAAGTAATTTTGCCTCTACTAAATTAGAAGATGTTTTTACCCGTTTCCTCCTCCTTTAGAACCTCTATATATCTACTCTTACAGAAAACTAGTAGCCTTCTGCTGTTATTGATTGCTTATAGATGATCTGGGAGAGACTTATTCCCTATTTAGAAGGTTGTCTTTGGTAGACTGGGCGGTGACTTCTTTAAAAAAAAGAAAAAAGAAAAAGAGATTATGAATATTTTAATGCTTCTCTGCATTTTGACAGATTTCTCATATAGCCATCTCATATAGCCTTGAAATATAAAGGTGGCTTGCAACTTTTTTTTTTTTTACTGAGGAGTTGTCATGTAATTAAAATGAAGAGACGTCTGGGAGATTACAAAAATGAGTTCCTGAATATCAGAAGACAGTTTAAGAGAGTGTCTTGCACTTTGGTTTCCTTAACACTACCTTAACAGACCAAAAAGTTCCAGATAGTTATCACCTGTAAGGAGAATGTCTAGATGTGAGAATTCAGCTATAAGGTTATTTTTGAGCATTAATTTCTCTCTCTCCATTTTTTTTTATTTTTTTATTTTTTTACTTGCTTATAAATTACTATCTCCGAATAGTTTACTGTTGTGGTTTCACAAGGAACTCTTTGCTGAAGTTTCTGTATAAGTAGTGTGTGAAGAGAATAAATGAGAAGAGAAAAAAAAGAGATGCCTAGCCATATGAATATTGTCAATACAACTCTGTAAAGATTTTTTTCTGAAAGATCCCTGTGCTTGTTATCAGTCTGCCTGATCAATTACTGTTTTATGGTCTGAATATAGCTTTCTTGAATAAGTCTAGGGAGGAAAGTTTTATGCATGAAGGCAAGTACACATCAGGTTGTAGTCAGGAGGGACTGTGATACTGGCACAATGTCATCAGTTCCTGTGTATGGGAGGCAAATTATTCCTTGGAGCCAGTTATAGTTTGTAGGAGACTTGTTGGTTCAGCCAAAGAACAGTAGTTTGTCGCGCAAAGTCATCCCCGATGACAACGTGGCTAAAATAACAGACACAGTCAACAGAATATTGTTAGTGATGCCTTAAGATGCTTTCTTTTTACCAAGTATGTCATGTGCTTCTTCTCTCTGACCCCTATCCATTATAATGTTCCTAGATGCAGTTCAAGCTGGAGACTTTCTTCTGGCTTTCTTCCTTTTGTCATTCACAGCGTAGCTCTAATAGTTCATTGCATAGCCACTAGTTCATAAATTTATTGCTACCTGACATGCACTGTTATTTTGTGATTTTATTTTCCTGAACTTGGCAATTGTGTTTTGCTGTCCAATAATTGCTCTGAACTATAATTCCTTGAGTTTATACCTAATTGTTTCTTCAGGTAGAACTTCTCATATATCAGCTGAAAAGTGGAGCAGATTCTACATTTACAACCATGCTTGTACAATTCAAACGATTTAATACTGAGACATTTTAATAAATATTTATATAGGAGACAATTAATTCTATTTCAAATATGTGTGATAAAAACAATTCATGACAGAATGAAACCCAGAAATGTCCTTGCTGCTTGTTAAATTCGAGTTTAATGAGTTCTTGTTTTGAAATATTTAAGAGTTTCAAATGTGTTTGGAAGAAAGGTTTTTTTTCACAATTTGAAGTTTTCCTGATCTGTTTACTTGTTAAACTGCAGACCTGCTGCTAGTTTGATGTGAATCTTTTTTTTTTTCTGTATTTTTTTAGACAAACACTTTGTTTAATATTTGGATCAAATATAAGCCTCGACTGCCAGACTGGTATTACAATGAAAAACTTCTGAAAGTTGGCGATTCCCTTGCTCAGATCAAAGTAAGTCATGTTAAAACAGAAAAGACTCAATCACAGTCTGTTTGATTAGGTTCCTATGCTACTTTAATTTTTAATTACATTTTGCAGAAAATTGTTCAGAAAATAGCAAAGCTTTAAAAAATAATGCCAATAAGAGTTGGTGGGTTATAAGAAATAATTCTTGTTATCATAATTGCCTTGATACTATGATGTATTGGTCAGATATGCATTTTGTATGGATCTGTTGCCCCTTTAAAGTTGAACCTCCCAAAATCTCTTCAAGTATTTGCTTGAAGTCTAGCACAGTGTAGCACAATATCTGAGTATGCCTGTAGGCTCTACTTCAGTGTAAATTGTATAAACCAAGAAGTGGTGGTTCATTCCATGGAAATGTCAACTGCAAAGATTTCCAGGAAGTGAGCAGAGAACAAGAAAGAGAATGTCTTTGCACAACTATATAGCTCAATACCATTCTTGCATGTTGAGTTCTGTGTGCACTTCTGGACCCCTCAAAAAAGATAAATTGTAACTAGAAAGGATTCAGTGGCAAGTAAGAAGGGTGATCAAAGGTGGAATGGCTTCAGTGTGAAGGCCAGCATGAATCATGAAGGTAGGCTAAGTATTTGCTTGGGAGCAGAGAGCCCTGAGAACATAGTACCGATCTGTGAAATCATGAGTGAAAGGAGGGGCTGGAGATGGGTCAATAGTGTTCACTTCCTCTTCCAGTATTAAGAGCTAGAAATCATCAAATGAAGGTAGTAGGTAGAAAACGCAGAACAAAAGCAGGCTATTTCTTCACAGTATATATGTTTAACCCATGGAATTTCCTGTCACAGGATGCTGTGCCATGAGTTTATGAAAGTTCAAGAGGAAACTTGACAAGTTCACAGATGGAAGTCCATTGAGAGTATTAAAATATGTATATTGCCCTTGACTTAAGAAGTCCATGAGGTGCAGATTGTTGGACTGAGAGTCTGAGAGTATTTTGGGGGATGTTTGACTCTGGGCTAGTAACAACTTGTCTGACTCAATAAAGCTCTTTTTAGTTTTGTTCTTATATGAGATTGTCTCTTGCTTCAAAGCTACCCTCACTGGTTGAAAAAATACACTTTGTGGCATCCTATATAATCCCTGTAAAGCATTTTAGGTTAAATGTTGTTATGACAATATTTAGGAAATATATATTTAGATTTGTGTTCTGTTGAAGAAACTTCATATTTCTTGTCCCTCCCCAACCCCAAAAGAAGACAGACAACTGAGGCTGTATATTTCTTAAATTGAAAATTATTTTTAGAACTCTTTATTGACTTGTGCATAAGGAAAGTAGCTTAATTCCTGTTGTCATTCACAGCCTTGGTGCTTTGTGTTTTTTAGTAATGAAAATGCTTTGATAGCAGTTGATAGATGCAGGGCACCTATCCAGTTTTACCTTTTTTCATTTTCTTCAGCATTTGACACTATTAGAATCTCCATTTTCACCTGGAAAAGCAGCAGACATAGCTGGAACTTTATCAAAATTGTGGAGCCATCTTTGAGGAATGCATCCAGTGAAAGCATGCTTCCACTATTAAATTCTTTGCTTGTGTAATCCAGCAAGGAGAAATGCTATTCTGTAATTCTGTTTAATATATGTGGCTAGGAGGTGAATTGTTCAGGAGACCAGGGCAAAGGATACAGATATTACTACTAAGTCATATATCCTCCCATTGCATCTGCCCATAACGCCTTCATAAAAGTGGCCTGCCTCCTGAGTAAAGAGGTTGAAGCTGAGCTTTGAAGCACGACTCAGATAATTACTGATAGGTTGCAGAAAGCATTTAGAATAGTTCACAACAGTGATGTTTTACATTAAGGTATAGGCTCATGGTATAGCAGGGTATGATTCCTCACAGAAATTCTCACAGAAGACCTTGAATTTGTTAATAGTCCTTTCATTGCCTAAGCAAGTCCTTTCATATTTTCTTATGGCTGAAGATTTCCTCAGGTTTTCATACCTTTTAGGTATGAAATAATTCTTTTACATTAAATGAAACTTTAATTACTTGGGAACTGCTGGTCTCACAACATGCCCAAATATACCAAACCCCTGCCTCTGTACTTCACATTGGCGTCCCATAGGGTAACCAAAATGTTAATTTGGTCTTTATTTTTAAGTTGATAGATTAATGACAGGGCCCCAGAATGGCTGAAAATAACCTAGAATTCTCAGTGAAGGTTCTGCTTATTGAACACTTTGGATCCTCTGGTATAATGTCATTTCCAACAGTTACAGTTGAAATTAGTTCAGAAATGAAATTAAATATAGTTCAGAAATCAGCTATACTTGGAATTACAGAATTCCACTTTTTGGTGCATTGCTTTGAGTATGCAGATTTAGTTTTCCTCTTACCTATTTTCCCTGGAGAAAATAACAGAGAAAAACAAACAAACAACCATGCAAGGAATGCAAAACTCTGATGCGTCACTGAAAAGATGAATGTGGTATAACACCAAGTTCTGCGATAGGCACGGTAAATAACTTGTTCCAGAAAAAAAGTCTTTCTTTGGTCTTGCTAGATACTGTTTGAAAACTGGTGGTTTATCAGAGTCACAGAATAACAGAATGCTTAGGGTTGAAAGGGACCTCTAGAGATCATCTAGTCCAACCCCCTGCTCCAGCAGGGACACCCAGAGCACATGGCACAGGGTGGCATCCAGGTGGGTTTGAAAGATCTCTAGAGAAGGAGCCCCCACAACCTCTCTGGGCAGCCTGTTCCAGGGCTCTGTCACCCTCATAGCAAAGAAGTTCTTCCTCATATGGAGGTGGAACTTCCCGTGTTTCAACTTACACCCGTTGCTCCTTGTCCTGTCACCGGCCACCATGGAGAAGAGCCTGGCCCCATCCTTCATGCTAAGTTTTCCTTTATGGTAATATAGTTTATCCTTCTTTATGGTATATAATACTTAAGGATACATAGTCTGTGGAAAATAAAATATCAAGTATGAATCATGAGTAGATAAGCACCACATTCCCCTTTGCGTCATTGGGTTCCTGTTCTCCTGCCTTTTTTTTTTTTAATGTCTTCTCTCTTCAGATTCCTTTCTATTATATATCTGCTATTTATCATTTAGAGCACACCTAAATTCATTATGTCATATATCTGGAAATTAGTTAGCAACCCATTAGTCATCATGCTGATCAGTGCTGACTCATTTTTTTTTTTTTTTTACTTTGTGCTTGTATCTGCTTGTTATCTCTGGTCTCCTGCATATACTTTAAACTGTTTGGGTGTGGAACTGATTTTTTGGTGTATATTAGAAATTAGCTTAATGGGATTCTGATCCACGATTTGGGATTCTAGAGTTATCACAGCCTGAAACTATGTATTAGATGATACAAGTGACCAACTACCCATACCTGACCATGAGAAATAAACGTTTCTGTATTTGGCTGCTCTTTTACATAGCAAAGAAGATAGGGTCCCTTGAGTAATCTGGATCTTGTGGATTAGGCTCAGATGGTTAAAAATTCAGGGTAAATGTCACTGTTGTGGTTGGAAATTATACTGAAAAGAGTCTGTGGAGGGAAGTACTTCTGATTTTATTTTTCTATGATTAAATACTAAAGAACCATATTTACAAATATAAATTAGTTACTATTGTCTTTTTTTTTCCCCACAGAATTTACCCTGACCATCTGCTGTGCATGTGTGTGCTGTGCTAGTAACAGCTATCAATAATGTTGAGCTATTGATCACATTCATTTCTAGTAATGCTACACTTGGCCTTTACTACAACTTAGAAATTAGTATGTGCAGCCCAAAAGGCTGTTGGTCATCAGGCAGAATGGGTCTTCCTGTGTTTATCATGTGACCCTTTCATGGTGTGAATCAGGAGATCAGTTTCCTATCTACTGACTTTTTACCTGTTTCGTTCACAAACTTAGTTCTGTCTAAACCCCTCACAAATTCAATGAAAAATGTTGTCTTTCATATGCACATCTTTACATCGTACTCATAGGGCACTTTCAACTTTCTCTGTAGACTGTGAGAAGCATACCTGGGAGGGAAATAAGTTGCTTTAAGCAAAGTACTAAAGCAGTCTACGAGTTAAAGAAAATAAAAAATGCTCGGAAGCTGCAGGGGGATGACTGCAGTACAATCTATACATCCCTCTTCCTGTGAGGGAAGGAAAAAGAAAATCTTCAAGATATCTACATAGTGCCATACTGTGAATTATCCTGCAGTGTAGTTTCCCACAAAAGTGAAGTTGGTAGAGAAACCTCTAAATAATCTTTGCTGCAGGAAGTGGTGGAGGTGATTCACTAAGTGGCACTTTGACATCTGAGTCAGTGCTGAACCATAGTCTCGGTATGATGTCAGGAAGGACCAAAGTGCTGCTGGGGGCTGTATTGTGAATGAGACATAAAGCTCAACATCCTGTTTGTTAACAATCTTAAAAACCCAGTGGCAATTTCCAGCCTGTTAACCTGGGGTTTTTGGCTATGTGTGAATTCCAGTTGCTGTCACTCGTTTCACTCATTTTTATGGCATTTATTCTAAAGTGTTTGATTTTCAGACATCTAAAGCTGTTCTGTCTTTCTGCATAAAAGAAGGGCTTTGGCATCAGGGAATCGAGGGGGAGAGAAGTGATGATATAGTTTATAAAGTACTGCATTATGTAGTACTTCTCTCAGGAGTGTGATGTCTTTATTGTTGCTGTTGCAAAGCTGCAGGACACTCCAGGAACCTTCCAAGTTTATTATATTAACCTGGGATCGTATTTTACAATTATTCTCATATTCTCATTCTTTTATGATTAAAATAATCAGAAGCTCCCAAATCACAAGCTCTTCTTTTTAGTACTCTAGCCTTTAGAAAGGTGTGAGTGCTAGCATTAGAAATGATATTGCTGAATGTTTGTATGTAACTTTAGTGTTTTATTTCCAGCTGCTCTTTCACACAGATACTTTTTACATAAGCATTATAAGAGTATTTTATTGAAATAGAAATGTAATATGCAAACTATAAAAATAACATATTCTTCATTCTTCAGGAGTATAAATTGGCACTTTTGCAGTGCTATGGAAGATATCTTCAGCAGTTCATTTCTGTAAACCTCGATGAAATCACAGATGATGTGAATCAATTTAAATCTACCTTTTTCCCAAATGGTTTCAGAGATAAAAATGCAGCACTTACGGTAGGTTCAAATATTTTGTTTTGTCAAAGACGTTTGCAGATTTAAAATAAGCAGCCTGTTTTATCTTCCACATATGTTCTTCATATTGCTATATTAATTAAATATTAACAGACACTAATCTTTAATAGTTAGTCTGTTTAGATTACATTGAGATTTAACAGCCATGAATGGCCTTGAACATCCAAGGTTGGTATCCTTTGAAATAGACATAGCACATTTTTAAGAGGATATAAATGCTTATGCTTCTGTGGCATAAACCAACCACTAGTGACTTAATGTCACAGCAATTTGCTGTGAACTAGCTATGAAGCTATTCCGTAAATGCCTATAGCAGTTTTCCCTCTGAAGTAATTGCTGTTAACCATTGTCAGAATCTAGATATGGGCTAAAGTTGTTAACTGTCTTGCAGTTGTTGTAGAGTTTTTTAATAGTGTGATCTGAAAATTAGGAAAAGTTCAAGAGAGTTTAAACATTGCACTGCAGTTTATACTATAAATGCGCAAAAATTTTTTTAAAAAAGTTCCTGACCTAGTAACAAGCAGCATTGCATCAGTAGATAATATGCTTAATATGAAAATAAAAAATGAGTAGATTTGTAAGTGCTCTAAGTTCATGGGGAGCTCAGTGATCTCAAAAGCGTGTCAGCCTCATTTTGTATTAAATGCTTATGAAGATAAGAGCCTGCAATTTATCCTTTGTTATCCATGGAAGAGAGTATTTTAGTAGGTATATGGCTCCCCTATTCTAAAAATATGCTAGATTTTATCTTAAGCAGTGTTTTGCTGAGAAGCTGTTTTTCAGTGTGTGATGGATACTCTGGAATAATGCAGGGTATTCTGTGAACTAGAATGATGCAGGGAAACCATAGGCATCTCCTATATTCTGAGCTATTCAAATCCATATTCCTCTTGCTTAGCTCTCTCCCTACACTCCTTTCAACAGTCATGGTGCACTAGGTGCATTCTCGTCTTGGGAAACTGTGCCATGTTAATAGTCGATCAGCCTTAAAGCATTAGCATTTCCTCCATATTTTGATTCTCAGGTCAATATCACACTGAGTTTTCTCTGGCATTCTTCATCTTTTCGTAGTCACTCTTTTGTTGTGCTTTGCAGATGTGCATGCACTTTAAAGACAGATATGTTTTAATTTATCTATGTTTCTATATGTTTTAGTTCCATGCTTTGCAAGAGAGGAATGTTTGCATTTATCAGATGGTTTGTATCAGCGACAGAAATCTCCAGAATCAAGAGTCCCTGCAGACTTGTTTCAATATCTTGTCCTCATTACGACTCACTATGCAAGTGGCTCTACCTCAGGAGAATTTGTGTTGGCTTATCTACAATGGTATTTCAAACTTCTTATTTGCATTTTCTTTGCTAATGAAACCTGTGAAGGGAAATTTTGTACGTATAATTTAAGGTCAACTAAAGGATCATGAATACATTTCTGGTTACTTTTCAGCCGCAGTAGAATTTATTTAACAGACTGTATTTTGAAATAGGAAGTTTTGATTTTATATTTCTACATAGGGTTCATTTTTCAGATGGATAGCTCTGAAAGTATTAGCTTTTCCATCATAGCTGTGATTTGAATGTCCTAATAAAATGAACTGACAGGGCATACTGAGACCAGTTTTTAAGTTAATTCTTATTAAATAAAAAAGCTCGTAAGATTTTGTTGAATGTTTGTGCTAAAGATGATCTTTGTAAAAAGGGAAATACAGGTCTAAGAATAGACTGTGAATGACTGTGTGTCTGTAACATTATATGTTTATTGTTTTTCTTTAATATTATCCAATGTTAGCATTAATAATAAAAATTCTTTGAAAATTCTGACCCACAGTTAGAATTTGAATCTATGCATGTATGATTTTAGTGTGCTATTTATAGTTGCACGTATTAGGACATATTTGAGGGAAAAAATTGAACTTCTATGAGCTAGATATATGAAGAAAGGTGTATCAAGAATTTGTATTTCAAGAAGAGGAACATCATGTTTTTGCTTTAAAAAGACAATTTCATTTCCTCAAACAAAAGTTTGGATAATTCCTGGTTCTATGATGGGTAATTGTTGTAATATAAATTGAGGAAATAGTATGTTTTTAAATGAGTGTTGAAAAATACCGGTATTTACTTTCTCTGAGATATGACTGGTCTTGACTTTCTTATCCTTTTGTTTTGTTGGGACTGCCATTGCATATTTTCCTAGCGTCTGAGCACTTTTCTGTGGATCTTTTTGTCAGTAGGAGATTTTGTGCCTCACTACACGTTTGAGTGATAAAAAAAAAAGTACTTTCTAATGCTTGCAAAATTCTTGCTTATTGGGATGATAATACCCTGCTAGCTGTGACAGTTGACACTGTGATGCCTGTGTGCTCCCATGGGTGCCCATTTACACACAGTCATGCAGACAGAAGAACAGATTTCTTTTTTCCGGACTGCAACATTTTTTGTACTTCTGGGCTGATTTTTGAAAGGCAGGTTTGTGACATAGCTGAAAGTCAGTAGTCTTTTTGACAGGGTTTTGTCTCCAAGTCACTTAGATGCTTTTGAAGATTTTGTTCATAATCCGTTTTCTTCGTTTCACTTACGATACAAAATGTCACATAAGAGCATTGTTGGCTGCGAGGACATTACCATGACAGACCAAAAGCAAGGCAAAGTCTGTGAGGAGAGAGAGGATTTTTTTGCCTTTTTTCTTTTTCTTTTTTGTTTTGTTTTGTTTTGTTTTGATTCAATGGTATTTGGGAAAAAATACCATTAGTTGGTTAAATAAAAATTCCATATAGTACATATTTAATACTTCATTCTTTTATGAGGCTGATGTGTAGTGTACTTACTTTTGAAGTTAATTTAGCATAAGAATATAGTGACTAAATCTTGACTCTTTTAGAAGCAGTTATAGAAAATTTAGTTTTAAAGCTGTATTTTCAGGCTCTAGAAATAACTATCCAGATTGAAGATGTTTCGTTCAGTTGGTTAGAAACAAATGTTAGGGAAAATTATTTATTTTATTTTGCTTTATTTTATTCTTACAGGTACAATTCATATTTACATGATATGCAGACATTTGATGATGATAGGTCACTCTGCTAAGGTATGGCAAAGTAAATGGAAACATTTGAAACATTTATGGAAGACTAGAAATGCAAGTATATTTTGCCTAATGGCATAACCTGACATACTTACTTCATTCTCTTTTGCCAATAGCAGTGCTTCTCATGAGGATAAAATGTGTAGCATACAGAAGGGCCAATGTGTAGTTCTCAGGCCGTCCTGGCTCTTCTCCCTCTTCAGTAGTGGAATGAAACCCCCCTAGAATCTCCTAAGAATGCAGTGGAGCCTCTGAGAGCTGCGCTTAATTCTGAGTCCCCAAACTTGCATCTGTTATCTTCTATATCTTAGATTTTTGAATGTATTTTTTTAAACATAACAAACTATTCAGTTCAGAAACAAGCTACGCTAATAAGAGTGGTTAAATGTACCATTCTTTTGTTTCTGTTGTGTTAGCACCAATTATTGATCCTAAACTAACTAAATATTATTAAACTGTAGCATGTGATTCCTTCTATCTTTAAACTTATGATTTTGGAAATCCTCATTTCCATAGAAAAAGCCTTCTAAGTAAATCTCAGTCCTTCAATGAGTCTTTATTTTTATGATTTGAGAATATGCCCTTGTTATCTCAGTTTCAGTCCACTCTTTAGAAGGGTGTAGAAAGAGCATGATTCAGTTGGGGCTACTTAGGTGTCTGAAGCCATGTATCCTACAGGTGCCTGATCTTGAGGTGCCCGAGTGTCTTGACTGCCTTCCAACTGCTGTGCCAGGATGGCCCAGGTCTTCTGCCGTATCTGCCATCCTCGGATCTCTTATTTTGTGCAACTGAAACAAATCCCAAGCATTTGCGTTTTACTGCTTGGAAAGTGGAGCTGTACTGACACCTGCTGGCTAGGATTTTAGTTAGGATTCCTTAGTTCATCAAAATGATCTGGCTTTCTTTTCTTTTTAACTTAAGGATTTTTCTTTGCTTGAGTTTCCACTTTTTCTCTACTTAAATTTAAACAGACTCCACATCATCCTAGTTGCAAAATCCTTTCTAATAGAACTGCAGGGTAATATAACTGTTTTGGTTTTATACTGTGAACTTTATAAAAATCTGTTTAAAATGCATTCGTTTTGAAACTGGATTTCTTCAATGCAGGTGCTGGAATACTTACTTTGGGCCAGCGTCTGTATGGAATCATCCATTCCACTTTTATCAGTACACTATTTGACATGGAGAGCCACTCTGTATACTGCAGTTTCTCAGTGTTATTATGATTGTCAAGACAACATTAATGGAGAGGTATTCTGATTCACCATGGGTAACATTTCAGATGCAGTCAAATGTAAAATAATTATTTATGCCTAAAATCAGAGGATACCTATTTTTTCATTTTCTGTTTGTTTTGCAAAATGTAACTACATTGTGGAAGTATGTTTCCATATATAAATGGGTAATCAGTTCAAAGTTAAATACAATACTACTTTTTAACATAATCCTAGTCCTAGATTTTTAATATTAAGTGGTGGCCAGTCCTCATGAAGATATGTAGATATACAAAGGAATTTTGGAAAGGTTTTCATTTCTTTGTTAGCAGTTGTTCAGGACTTGGCATTCATTGTGGCCCTTTACAGTTTGAATTCAAGAATGATGCAACTCTAAAATCATGCGCTAGCAAACAGAATGGGAAAATAGTTTCAGTTTGTATACATCAGCTCATTATCCTTTTTTAAAAAAAATATTATTACTATTATTTTACTTTGGACAGATATTTGCTCGCCGTGGACTAATGAAAATTGATGAACTGAAGCAACTTGAAAATATCAGTTCTTCTCCAGGAAATTTAGAAACCAAAAAGATTTTTAGAGAGGCCACTGTAAAGGTATCATTCTATAGTTAGGTATAGACTGTTACAGTACTTAAAATCTAAAAGGACAGAACATAGCAATTATTCATTTACTGTTTATCTTTCTGTCAGATGACAGTAATGATTTTCAAAAGATTGGTGTATGAATCCAGAAGAAAACCCAGAAGCTACTTCCGACCTAAGTTACGAGTTAACCTAAAAGAAGCACAAAATGTAAGTAAGTTTAACATTTTGTATTACAGTATTCCTGCATTGAAGTTTTATCTCATCCTCTGAATCTCATGATATAGTTACAGATCTACTACATACGGACCTCATAATATAATGACAAGTTCTGGAATCTCTGCATTTTTTGAAGGAAAAAAAGAAAGATTCTACGAAGTGACACTAGCTTTGATATAGCTTATGTAGTGATGGAACAGATTCAAATACTCATAGCTGAATGAGTAAATTGATTCTGGACTTTTTGTTCAGAATTATGTAATTTATTCATAATATACTTTATGTTAGACTACATATAAAAGCATTAGGTTCAGTAAATGTCAAATAATTCAAAGTAAGAATGATATATTGTCTTAAATAATTGTTTAATATTGATAACATTCTCATTGGCCATTATATCTTAGCCATTAGTGTGTACTGAATGTGTGGGGTTTTTTTTTGGGAGGTTGCCTGCTTAGCAGAAATACCTGAGGTAGCTATATTGCTGACAATGAGGTTATGACTTAAATCTCGGTTAATATTAAATTGCTGAGTGGACAGCACAATCATTTTAATCCAAGCAATCCTTACTTTAATTTTCCCACTATCCAAGTGGGAAACCTCAATATGTTCATGTGTGGTTTGCATATGTAAAGACTATTAGTCATCTTTCGCAAGATCATAAAAAGTCTTGATGAACAATTAGGATGTTAGGAATTTTGCAAACTTTCAAATAGGGTTTTGCTTCATTGGGTATTTGTCATGCTACTGGACACCTATGTATATCACATAGCAGATAAAATCCAGAAGCTTGAAAAATCTTCATTAATTGATTTTGTTCTGCAGTATCTATGTGACTTTTATTAGTTTTTGAGTAAACTGAATGCCTGAGGTTAAGAGCAAATTGTTAGAACTTAAACTGCTCATCACTCCAACAGGTCTTTTGCTTACAAAATTTACTATGACAATTTTCATAGCTTTATTTAAGAATAAATTGTATTGAATATTCTCTAATATCTTCTAATTTTCTAGTTTTTGGTGTTGTAAATATTTTTAAATATTTACTGTGCTGGATTTGTACTGCAGAGAATCCTCATCTTTTTTGATTTTCTGCAAAGTGTGTAGAGCTTAGCTCCTGATGCTCAAGTTTGCATCATTTTAAGAAGGCGTGGGTGGCTTTAGACTACATGGCCTTGATACTTTTTAACTCATGTTTTCTGTTGTACTGCTTTCTTAGTGAAGTACCATGCAGCAATGTGTATGGTTGCTATGAAATTATGGTACTTAAGTATCACACCCACTTAGCATGAAGCTTTGTTATGACTTTATAGCACGAAATTCGTAACAGCAGGATATCTTACAGTGTATTCATTATTTTTTTTTTGAACATGTACTTGTTTTCTGAAGGAGAACTATTTTGAAATAAATTTTGCTTTATTGTAGATGAATTTAGAAATTGAGATGTACATTCCTTTTTTCTTGCTTAGTTATCATGGCCTCGCACTGCTACTGAACGGCTACTAATGGAAATGTTTGATGGTACCGCAGCTCAGTTCCTTGCCATCCTGGAAGCTTTGTCTGATAGTAGCAGACATGTCTTGCACCCTGCTCCACCTGTTCCTGATGAAATTGAAATTCGTGATGTGGTTTCAGAGCTTTTTTTTGCAGGCATGGAAATCCTTTCAGGTAAAAGTCTCCATTAAACTAGCCGAAAAGAAAAAAAAAAGAAAAAAACAATCTGTAGGTATCATTTTAAAAGGATAATTAGCAAAATCAGGCAATAATATTCCTTTTTTTCTATTTTTTTTTCTTCACAAAATTAAGACAAAAATCTGGACCAAATACTGGTTCCTCTTACATCAGTAAAAACTTATAATAATTGCTGCCTGGATTTTTTTCTGGCTAGACTGATGTGAAAAATGCCTCTGTGATGGCGGAATGTAGGGGCTATTGGATTTGTGCTTAGCCAGATTCTATCGCTCTAGCAGACTGGATATAAAGATGGGCAGTGGTCACTCTTTGCTGACTTTGGTCTCAAAGGAATATGCAAATCTTTTAACAATGACATTACAACTACTGCTCCTGTTAGTATGTGCTGACAGCACTTTTGTCGTGAGAGTTTCACACTGGGGTAAACTTTTCAAGTAAAACCCAGATTCACTCACTATAACATATATCTCTAGAATATTTCAAATTAGTAACAAAATGCTTCAGGATTTTGTGGGAGAGGTTTTGTGCCATGGTGTGTGTGTTTAGCTGTCTTATGTCTTTGGCTAGCTAGAGGTCATTTGTTTCCTTTCCTGTTTTTGAAACTTCATCTGTAAAAATAAAAGAAAGTATATAAACATCTCTTACATACACAGAAGGAACAATCTTTATTTTCAATTTGGACAGTACAAACTTTACGTTAGAGTAATATTTTGTTGATATTATCACTGGATAATTAAAATAACAAGTCAAATGGAATATAAAATGATCTAACAAGTTGTCTGTATTGAAGGTGGGGTGAGCAGTGCTGGTACTCAAGGAAGACACTGCCCTGATCGTTTTGGGATAAGTGCATCATCAAGTCTCCTGCAGTTGTTATTAAAAGGTAAATTAGTTTTGAATTTTTAAAGTATTCTATGATAAGTTGTGCAAAGGTTTGGGGAGCCAAACGCATTTTCGTGTTAATAGCAGTCCTGTGCATAAAGGGATTGCAAAATGCTCTCCTCTTTGGTCTGTAATACTAAGGGATTTTGACTATATACTAAGGCATTTGACTAAATACTAAGGCATTTGGAAGGGATTATGTATAGATTTCATTAGGATTTCCTACTACATATCATTAGAATAGCATATAAGTATAGGAAATGTTGTAATAATCATATATGCTCAGCATAGCTGTTCATCTGGATATGTTAATGTCCCTAATAATCATTAAAAGGTCAAATTCTTGTACTGGTATTGCAATATGCACTTGAGGAAGAGGAGGGCTATAGCAAAAGGATTACTGTAAGCTTGTTCAGGGCCTTGGAACAATTGCTGTGCTGCTTCAGGAAATATTAGGTGTCTGTTATTAACTTAATATTTCCAGCGTCTTTCAACCAGGTGGCCCTGTGCCTTGGTGATATGACAATAGCAGAGGTGTATTCCTATGCCTGTAGAATGCTGTGCGGTGTCAACTAAGGCACTTATTTTGAGTTCCAAGGGTTAGAAACGCACTTTCCTGACCTGCTCTAGTTTGGATAAACTTGCAGAGTGAGAAAACAGGATCCCTATGTGTATATATACAATCTCAGATGTAGCAGTGAGAAGTGCTCGCCCATTTTGCAATAAATTATTCATGTTTCTGTGTGTAGTTTTTACTAGATTGCTAGGAAAGGGCTTTGTTGGGGGATACCCTCATTTAAGCTGCAGCACATGGAAATAGGTCCTATATATCCTCAATGCAGGTACATTAATATCAACAAATGTACAGTATTTTCGGAATATATTGGGACATTGCAGATACATCAGTATAGCTATAATAAAGTAGGTATGCAAATATATACATTACGGCAATGTGATAAAGCCTTTGTATCTTGTTGACTTATTGAGAAATCCTTCAAGATTATCCTCACTGTGCAGAAAAGTGTGGAATTTTGTCTTTATATTTTTAATACCCAAATTATTGTTTAAATTAGACTTTAAACTTCTGAGTATATATGTATGTATAATATTATTGTCATTATTGCAGGAGAAAATGCTGTGTCTGGAGATGCTGCTGTGAAGTTTGTAAAATTAGCTTTCAGCTATGAAGAATGGGATGTGTTTGATTCTTCTATTGAATTAGTTATTAATTTTCTTCAGGTAATCCTGATGCTATTTACACATTCTTTATGTATTTTTTTAACAGTATTCAATTCACAGATTTTTTGAGACCAACTCTATTAGTTGCTTCTGTCAATTAGGGTCAGGACGATCCAAGATGGAAGAAAGCAGAAATGGAACTCAAACTTCTTACAGTGATGCAACCTTTAGTGTTTCCAAGAAAAGTGAAACATGTTTTTCCAGTTGGTGAAAATAATACCAGAGAAGCTGGCGTGCCTTATGGTTCTGGAAAGAAACAAACATTAAGAAGTAAGCATTGTCCAGTTATAGCTGTTTGCATTTCAAATACTGTTGCAGCAAGGAATGTTATTATTTAGAAACTATGTAATATGGTGCATACAGTCCTCTGTGACAAAAGAGACAATTCACAAATTGTAACCTACTGAATTTTGTTGTGTTTTCCTATATTTGCCAAAAAAATCACTTTAAAACAGAGCTGGAATAAATTGGTATATGTAAGTTCAATTGTACTTTTTCAAACATAGACTTTTAGCTAGGAGTAACATTCTGTCTTTCCTTTCTCTCTCTCCTTTTTTTTTAATAAACATTGAGTATAGAAGGATCTATAAAGCATGGAGAACCATCTGATGATCTTATCATTTTGGCAACAACAGCATTTTCCTGTATCTGTACATCTAAGCAGGTATAACAGATTTAGAGATATTTCTTCTGTTTGAATCACTTGGTCTGTAATAAATATATATACTCTATCAGCAAAAGAGTCAGGCGCAGAGTTTACAAATTGCAAAAATTAAATAGCAAAAATGAAAAAAAAGTATCCATATAAAATGGGTACATCCATAAAGTATTTCCCTATCAATGTAAAGTAAAACCTACTAGTTCTGTTCTCATTCTGCAAATATTTACATATAGTAATTAAAAAATTCCTGAGATTAGTTGAACTATCTACTATTGAACATGCTACTTCCCCAGAGTATATTGACTATTACAACTTTTCACATGTAGTTAATTACTTTGTCTCTCTCATGTTATTTTATTCTCACTGGTTTCCATATTTCTATGACTGTTAACTACTCGACACTAGAAAGGGAAATACTTAAAAAAATATTCTAGCCTTTTTTGTGTTATTGGCAAAAGATTGGCTTGGGTGCTGTACCAGGAATTGCTTTTGAAAAACATATTCTTTAAGCTTTCAAAATGTTACCATCTCTTATAAGCAAGTTAAAGATGATAATTATTTACTGACTGTGAAAAAAAATGAATTTTAATGTATTGAATACACATACCTGTTTCTACAGATCTGATAATTGTGTTTTTCTTTCCAGAATCTCCAACCTGATAAAGAAATACTTGTTGATGTAATAACATTTTTGTGGCAGAAGTGTAAAGCAGGACTTCAGCGAATCCAAATGAGTGGAAGTGACTATTTAAAATATATCCACAAATACAAAGCTTACAAAGTACTTCTTTATTATTGTGTATTAGACCTTATTATAACAGACTGCACTTATATTAAAACCAAGTTCCTGGGCAAAATGCAGACAATGCAGAAAAATCTCATTCACTGAAAATGTGTATTCTAATGCCTTTCCTATACCACTTAATCCCTTCTCCCTCTGAGTGAATAAGTGCCAAGATACTTCTTAGCCTTTCTTCAGTGTCATAACCCATGGTCTGCCAGTGAGCCATAATAAAAAGTATCTAAGTTAGTTAAAGCATTTGGGCATGTAAGATTTAAGAAGAAACATTTTGTGTGCTGAGGAGGATAAACATGCATATAGTTAAAGAAAGTTCCCTAGATTCTGTTGAAGAAAATGGCAAAAAAGCTTGCAGCTTAAGAGAAGGGAGATGGGGCTCAGCAGGATTTGGACCACTGCGTAAAACCATGGCTTTAATGGAAATTTTCTTTAGCCTGAAAGGCTCCTGGTGAAATACAGTCTTCTTAAGGATAAGTTACGTTATCTTCTTGAGGCTGTTTGTTAGTAAGCAATTAATACTGACTGGCCAGTTTTGGAGTACTGCATTTTGTGGCCCTGATCCATGTAGCATAGTGTTTGAGAGATTCATCACAAGATAAGTTCTCCTGTGCATAGGCCAGGAACATTCTGGTCTCCTTTGTACTGTTTTTGTATACAGTTGGGGATAAATGAGAGCTAAATGATCAAATCTGCTACAAGGTTTACCTCAGTATGACTGGGAATAAAAGTTATGTCTGTAGAACACTCATAAACCTCATAAACACTCATTAAAAAAAGTTTGCCGTATGAAAAACTAGGGATAGCAACAATTTGGCATCTATGTTTGGTGGCATTAAAAAAAAAGAAGTACAAGAAGGGAGTGACATATAGTCACATTCCAAGAGTTGTTTTCAGGTTTATGAATGTTTTTAAACAATTTTGATTGCAAAACCCTACCTGTCTCAGTAATACATCAATAAGAATATTTTCCAGAATGTTTTAACTCTTTTTTTTTTCTCTCATTTTCCTTTTTCAGTGGGTTCATGTACTTTGGATAATAAATGAAGTAATTCAGAAGAGTAGCATAATAGACACTGATGTTGTAATGCTAGCAGAGATAACCTTACGTCTAACTGCTATACTGGAAAATGTAGCAGATTGTGCAAATAAATCTGGGAAAAAAACAGGTAAAGCTTTCAGTGAAAATTTAGGCTAATGGAAGTAATTTTCTTTCACAAATGACTAGGCTTTTAAAGATTGGAACTATTCTTAGTTGAAAATATTGATAAATATACATATTTGAAAGTTATTGTAAATCACACAGAATCACAGAATGGTTGAGGTTGGAAGGGACCTCTAGAGATCATCTGTTCCAACCCTGCTGCTCAATAAGGGTCACCTAGAGCACGTGGCACAGGATCACAACCAGGCAGGTCTTGAATATCTCCAAAGAAGGATAACAATATAATATTACACGTAATTAGTGTGATGTGGAGATTGGTATGGCAATGGGACTGACATGGTGGATTGCTCCTAATGGGAGTGACACGATGGGGTGGATGTAATGGATCTGGTGGGGCGGTCATGATGACTAGGCTAGAGGGTGGTTCTGGACTGTGGCTGGAGAGCTGGCAGAAGGGAAGCCAGAGGGGAGGCCAGCATAGGCTGGTAGGCTAGTATAGAGGGCAGAGCAGCGCAGAGGGCGGAGGCGAGAGTTGGGCCTAGGGTTGGGCGGAAGGGAGGGGAGGTTGGAGGGTTGGGTGGAAGGTAGGGGACGGGAGAGCAGGGCAGTGTAGGATAGAGGGGAGGGTACAGGGGAGGATAGAGAGTGGAAGGTAGGGACTAGGCTTGAAGGCAGGGAGTGGTGTAGAGCAGAGGGGAGGGTGGAAGGCAGGGGATGGATAGAGGGGAGAGTGTCAGTGGGAGCTAGTGTAGAGGGGAGGGTGGAAGCGGGTGCAGTGGAGAAGAGAGGAGGTTGGAAGGTAGTGAATGGGGCAGAGTGAAGTGGATGGGGGATGTAAGGGATGGAGTAGAGGGGAGCGTGGATGTGGGGGGTTTGGGTAGGTAGCGTTAGGCTAGGGTTAGTTAGGGCAGGATTAGGGTAGTGTTAGGGTTGGGTTAGGGCAGGTAGGTTTCACGTAGCTAAGCTAAGAGTAGGGCAAGTAGGCTTAGGGCAGATAGGCTTAGGACAGGTAGGCTTAGGGTAAGGGTAGAATCAGGATAGGTAGGGTTTCCAAGCTGCCAAAAGTCCTTGGAAAGCTTGAAAGGCCCCATCTGGTGTGTGTTACGATTCTGTGATTTACAAAAAGACTTTTCCTTCACGCTTCTTTTGGTGACCTATTTCTATCATACAGCTATTCAGCACCTGCTAACAGTGGAATGATTAATTTTTATAAATACAATTTCATCCTTAATCAGGACTAATGAAGTCTGCTTTTCTAAGAATTTGTATGTCATTTCTTTACTTTTACTGCTCTACTGAATTAATCCAATTTTGAGTTACATCTATGACTCGCCCTCTCCACAGTTCTTTTCCAGGTCTCTTAGTCCATCCATAGTATCCTCAAATCACTGATATGTTCTCTGAACTTTGACCAGGCATGTGCTGTGACTTATTTGGAGCATTCATGTGCTAGTTGGCTAGTGGTAGGGCAAACAGAGCAGGAAAATACTGAGGTCATGAGCTTTTGCATTTTACTTCTTTACGCAAGTACTGATTTTTGTGTAGGAGAGTAGATTTTAAGGATACTTTTAAAGCCTCTTTAGGAATTGAAGGCAATGACAATATCTTTTGCTTTGTTTTGAAAATAAGAATCTTGTAATAGTAATGTTCCGTTTTAAGGTAAAGTAGGTATTTACTGCCTTTTCATTGAATGAATATCAAATGAATGTAGTTTTGCTATTTATGAGAAAGAGCCAGTGAACATGGACAAAAGTGGTAAAACAGCACAAGAGGGACTGGAAGGTTATCCTTCCAGTGGAGGGCAAAAAGTGAATTTGTTTCAGTGAAGAGTTCACAGTAAAGAGAGTTGTTACTAAGAACCAAGATATTGTCTCCTGGAAGGCAAAACAGAATTCTGGGTACATTCTTTATAAATAAAAATAACGTAATCCGTCCATGTGACTGTTAAAAGGGTAATAATACCCCTTCAAGAAATATTTCTGTATCATATATATAAATGTATGTATTATAAAAATATGACCATATAAATTTATGTATTATAAAAATATGACCTCACACTTTTAAAGCAGTCCTATAAAATAAATTAGCCTTAAAACATTTGTGATTGAGATAAAATTAGTTTCAGGTTAGTTAAAATGAAAAAATATATATAGTCATTACAACCATGTAGGGAACTAAGAGATGGGTCCAAATTTCATGGGCTTCAATTGAATATTACTGTGAAATATAGTGCACATTTTAAAATACTACATTATTGCATAATCATGTACTAAATTGATATGATTGTACATATATAGCTATCATGTTTAAACCCTGAAAATTTATTCAGCAAGTATTATAATTATCTCTCATAGTCAAGTGCTGAATAGTTAACTTATTGCTAGAGTCTTCAGTTAATAGTAGAACTAATCAAATGCTACTAAATTAATCTGAGTATAGTTCATTTTCATTTTCTGTTTTTTTTTTTCTATAAAAAAGAAGTACGTCTCTCTGTCTCACAAGATGAAACCTGTGACATTCCTGAAATACTGATGGTAAAGTCTGTTTCATTTTAACTAATATAGCATTTTGAATAACACTAGAGCATTTATTTCCACCAGAAGTTTTTTCATAGAATTGTATATTTAATTTTATAAAGTTGAACATTTGTGATGTCATGCTAGTGTAGAGGAAAGAACAAAGATGCTTTTTCAAATCAAATAATTTTTGAGAAGCTTTCTGTAGTTGATTATAGTCATCTGTGCATCTGTGATATGGAAGAAATTCTATTTGAAATTTTTTTGAAAGCTTAAGGGAAAACAGTCAAAAGTTAATTAAAAATGTCTTGAGATTCAAAACTGATATTAGTATATGGAAACATGGAGAACAGTGCCTATCTGAGGACTGTTTGGAAGAATTTTAGCTGCAACAGTTAATAATAGCATTTTACTTTTGTAAATAGATTTTATAGTTTTTAATTCTATCTTATGTAATGTGTTCATTCTTGCTTGTTTTCATTTCAGAAAAGCCCTATAGAACAATTGCAGGCTGCTTATGAAAGTCTTGAAAAAGCAATTAACGGTATGAACACATGTCGCTTAATGACCCTTCTACCAGATGGAAAATCAATATTTGACACCTGCTGTGCAAAGGTAGAGTCTGCAAAAAGTTGTATTGCAATAAAATTTATAAATAGTATATTGGATGTTGATGACAGAAAACTCATATTTTCTTCATAGCTAGAAATTTAAGCATTACCAAATCTCATCTTTCTAACCCATGTAAGAATAGGATAGAAAATAGAAATCACTTTAGTAGAAATAGCGTTTTCCCATACAATAATGAACTATATGAACTATGACTCCTGTTTTTCTTTGTCATTTTATTTTGGTAAGTGCAATTATAAATCTTTGTAATTTTATTTTGGTAATTATAATTACCAAATAAATAAAGTAATTTATGTATTTCTGCTATGTTGTAAAGCAGAAATCCTTTTCATAATTATTGCTTGCAATTGTTTATTATTAAAATTAATTTTGGCCATCAGAGAGAGTCCAGATTTTCTAAACAATGTTATTTTATACCAACATGATCATCATGATCTTTGATTTGTGGAATATTAGACACAGTAAACCATTTTTTCCTACATTTATTATTAATGCTATTTCCTGTTTATTCTCAGGTTTTGTCTTATTTTTTTCTGTCCGTTATCCATGCTGTTCCGTCAAGTTGTTCTCCTTCATCTATGCTTAATCAAATGACTGCATTTTCCACAGTTATGACAACTTTTGGAGTGTCTTTCTGTTTACTGAAGTAGTAATATCTGACTTAACAAAAGTGTAATTTGATATAAATCTGTGTTTGCTTATTATTTCTTTCCATTTATTAGGTGGACCTAGATGGCCAGAATTTAAATTCTTTGGCATGGGATAATGATAAGCCAGAAACAGGTAATGCTTTTGTAATAGATTTACACTTGGAACTTATTCAGGCCCAGCATCGAGTAGCTGTGAAACTTCTTAAACTGACAGAAGGTATGTTTCAGTAAAGCTCAATAATCTTCATAGATTAGAATCTTGATTAGAGTCCTCTGTTAATAAATTTTGTAATACCTACATATAAAGGAGTATCTGCTATCTGAAGTCCAGCCAAGGTAGGGTAATTTGTATGCCACATATGTTCAGAAATTGTGGGTTTTAGATTTACCAAGCAATACTAGTCTCTAATCTATACTGAATTAACTGGAATTGGGCTTTGCTAACAGCTACTAGATTTGATTCTGAGACAGTTTGGTATAATGTAAATTGATATAGTGTCAATAAAACACACAGAGAATGCTCTATTTTTTTTTTCCTACAATTCTAATTTTCTCCTTAGAGAATGAGATTTGCATATTTTATCTGATGCACCCTGTGATTTCCATTTTTATTCCTGCGAAGTTGTCCTTAGCACTTTTGAGTCAGCAGATATCCTACTCCTTCATGGCTGCTGAATGCCTCCTGAAATTACTATATTTGGATTCCCACTCCTGTTTTTTCGTTTGTTCATTTTATTACAGGCTAGTATTATCCTGATATGGCAGAGTTCCCCTAATGATCAAACAAGATCCCTTTTTTCTGTGATGTTAGCATTACATTAATGATGGTAGAACAAGACTGTGAAATTCTTTTAATGGTGGGATCACTCTAAGAACTTCTGTTGAATCAAGCCAAAGAGCACGAGATGGAGCAGAGCTTTAAGGCAGAACTGCATATTAATCCCTCACTTTATTTTTTTAATAGCACTGTCAGAATGAATGACTCAGGATTTCCTTCCCACATAGGTGTTCAAAAGGATTACAGAAATCTGAAGTCTCACAAATCCCATGGGAAGAATATAAAAGATTGTCGTTATTTAACAGGTAATGCATATTAATTAAGACTTTAAAAATATTATATGATTGCTAGTGTTTTATAAATATCTTCAAATATCTCTTTTACAGAGGCAGTTATAACGAAAAAAATAAAAAAGAATAAATTATCCAGAGCAATCTTTTTGATGCAAAAGGCCTCACAGATGTTCCCTAAAGACTTAACCACCTCTTCTCAAAGGCATTTACTTGAGGTAATAAAAAAAATGGTAGAAATTCTTCATCACTATCAGTTTTTCATGTTCTGTATAATTAAGACTTGTATTACTTCTCATAAAAAGAAGAAAATGGAAGAAAGTTGATGTACAGTGAGTTTACTGCTTGTAACTTCTGTTGCCAAACTTTCGCTGAAAAGTTTTGTTATGATGAAAGAATAAAGGAAATTAAAACAAGGATAGAACATATTGCCAAGTTTTTGTATGTATGTATAGACTGCAGAAAACCTGAAAGAATTTTTTTTTCTTTTCTTTCTATACCTAATTGCCTAGACTTGCAGATATGGATGTATGCTGTGCAGATTGTCATGCAGATTTTTTTTTCCTCATCACAACCTTCTTGTTCTTTTTTCAAAGTCCATAAATTGTGTTAGATTATGTTGGCTAGTGATGGTAAGATGGGTTTTATTTGAGTCCTATTAAGTAGCTTTAGAAATCAGAAATTTTGCTCTTTATTGAGGCTAAAATTAGATTCCTTATGAACTCATTCAATGTCTTCAAAATCAATAGAAATCTCTCCACAGAGCTTAGCAACTTTTGTATCAGCAATTGTCTTTTAAAATGGCCTCTTTATCAGTAGAGCACAAAATTTCTTTACAGCTCATAAAAAGATAATGAAATCTGAAATTCTAACTCTATTATATATGCAATTTTTTTAAAAAATATTTAAATATTAAGAAGTTGCTAGAAAGTATTGATTTCTTTTGAGTACTGCAAATTTGGAAGCATGATAAAACACATATCCTTTATGTTAGAAGAATGTAAAAAGCATATCAGTAAGACATGCACTAAAAATCTTTCCCACGTTCTTGTAAATATATGGTATGTGTGGGTATTAGATATAGTGATTTGACATTAGAGCTCTTCCAGTGGTCACCAATGAATATACCTTATGCTGTCCTTCAGCATGTTTTTGTTTTGTGCATGTTTCAGAGAGAATGAAGTAAGTAGAAGTATATCATACATTTGCAGCCACTTGCCTGAAAATATTAAAATTAACTTTATCTGAACAATCTTAGCATGATCTTCTTAGGTATCTGTACTATATATACATTTTATTACCATCAATTAATTTTCCTCCTTGAGATGGACAGTGCCCACTTCATGAACAGCAAATGCTTATTTTTTCATGCTTTTATATAGTTGACAAATTCTATCTGCAATTCAAACCAAAAAAGTAATATTTTGGTATTTTACTGTTGGGGAAATGTATAAATAATCTTGTCTGATGTAGTAAGCCACTAGACAGATACAGAACTTTCTGATTTATTTGTCTACTTACCCATACTTAATTGTTTAAATCACTGGGTACTCTTTGTTTTAATTGATTTCTCTTGTAGTTGTTTTCTTTTTTCCATCCTGTCCTACATGCCCAGTTGGAAATCCAAGTCTTTATAGAGCTGTTTACACTTTCTTGTTGGCCAACAGTAAAACTTAAGTTATGTGATAAAGGTAGTATCACCTGGGAAGTCTGTGGCAGAAGCAGGGATAAAATCTGGTTTGTCATAGTGACATTTGGCTTCTTCAACCATAAGATTATTCTTTCTCTTCTTGTGGCACTGGCACATTAATTATCTTCCAAGGCCGGGAATTAATGAAGTATAGGTCATGCAGTACCAGTCTCTGTCACAACACTATCTCTATCCAACCCTGGAGCAGTTCCATCCTTGTACTAATAAGAAATATGTCATGGAGGAAAAATGAGGGTGTGATTCTTTAATTTAAAAAATGTGTCATAATACAGCTCTCTATAAAGAGGTGTCTATCTTAAGCTAGCAGTGAAGTTCCTAATCACTGGTGTGACAGAAGTTGTAAGGTTGTGTGGGGGTAAGAGACATCCCGCGCCTTGTTCTGTATCTCATATTCTTCCCTATATAGTTCCCACAAGAGTGGAGGCAGCCCTCATCTGAAGGAGTGGGATGAAGTGAGGGGCTGTGCAATTGCATACCTGCATGATGTGACTAACTGTTACATATCAGTTCCCTATTTTACTACAAATCTGTGACTAGTTTTTAATTATTTTTAGAGATGAGATACAAGGCTAAGGCAATTTTTGATCTGAACCAGTATAGCTGTTTTTTACAGCCTTATAAGTGTAGGTATGTTTTTACTCATTTTATTAATGTACTTTGAAATGTGAGATACAAGGCTAAGGCAATTTTTGATCGGAACTGGTATAGCTGTTTTTTACAGCTATAAGTGTAGGTATGTTTTTGTTCATTTTATTCATGTACTTTGAAATGTAAGAATTGTCCATGTGAATGTTCATGCCTCATTTTGATGGATTCTAAGTCCAGTATTCATTTCTCTCATGGACATAAACAATCCTAGTGCTGAAAAGGTCATTTCATTTGACATGTAGCTTGGTGTGAGGAAACAAGAGATTATTAAGGTGCAGGATTCTAAGACTCTCAGTGTATAACCAGTGGGGCTTCTTCAGTATATTCCTCAGACTCAGTTCAGCCTAGACTCTTGGTCCAGAGACCAGCTCCATGGAACTGTAAGGTACCGAATAAAAACCTTAAGTGCAGGAAGACATTGTGCCTCCCTTCTTCTGAAAGAATGTTATCTTTCAAAGCATTCCCAGTCTCTTTGCCACTGGGAGCTGGTCATTTTAGCTTTGATTTGCTCTGGAGAACAGGCAAGAAATTATTTAAAGAAATAAACGTCAGTTCTTAATATGAAACACCAAATTAAGTTTCTCCTAACCTGATGATGTAAGCAAGATCAAGAAACCTAACAATTATTTGCCATTCGGTCTACTTATATCAAATAACATCTGCTTATATCCCTGACTGAATGACTGCATAATAAATATAGGCAGGAGGCCCTCATGTTTTGGGAAGAGACTAATATGAATGGAGAAAGCCAACATTTAAGAGCGTCAGTCAGATTTCAGGTCCCTCAGGCTAATTGAGGAAAGTGGCATAGCCCTACCTTTTCAGGCCTGCATTCTTTTTCCTTTATTTTTGTGACTAATTCGTTTTCTCTGTTTCTTCAGTCCAGAAGATCACACTTCCACAACACCTTCAGAAATTCCATAGATTAGGTCTCCATTCTCTCCTAAATAATTAGTCTCTTACGTCATGCTGGAGCTAATTCCAGGTCACCAAAAATATCTAATCAACTTTAGTAATTTAGTCTTCTTTTGCTGATCAGTTCTTCTGAACTTGGCAGTTCCTCAGACCTGCCTCTTTTATATGCAACTCTGCATTTCTCTTGTGAAATGTATCTACGTATATAAGATTTATACAAAGCCCCATTGATTCTGATTTAGGTCTTAAGAGCATATGAACATTTATGAAAAGTTTTCTGTATTGCAGTATTTTTTTTCTTATCAGATCATTTTGAAAGTGATATATAAATACAAAATCTGTCTGATTCTTTTTAATTGTTTTTTTCCCTTTAAATCATAGGAAGCACTAACTTTAATCAAACAAGTGGAAGCTGAACAAAACGCATTGTATCACAGTCTAAAAGAAGTTATGAACAGTAAGAAAAAAAGCAGAATTCCTCCTCCTCCTATATTACTTTCTAGATCACATTGCTCTATGATATTTAAACCAGCTCCATTCTGTTCAGATGTTCAGGTAATGTCTTTTGTAATAACTGCATAAGAAATATATGAAATAATACATGAGAGAAGAAAAGTTGTTTGAGCAATGCTGTATCATCATAGTTTTCTCTGCAATTCCTGAGAAGATGGTTATCCAAACTTAATTAATTAAGTGTTTTATTACTATGTACTCATTGTTTTGATCTTCACATTTACATGAAACTTTCTTCTTCTCTTACGTCTTGTTCTTTGGTGTTTTTCTCTTGTTTACCCTATTTGCCAAAAGCTCATTTTCTTGGTTAAGAGTAGACATAGTCCTGGTCTGCCACATTTTTAGAGACGGAAAGCTCTGGTTGCATCATGTGGTTCAAAAATACACCTTGTCTGTTCATGAAAGGTTGAAGTAGTTGTAGTTCAACTCTGAAATCTGCATCTACTTTCTGCTGAATATCTAGAATCACAAAATCACTCAGATTGGAAGCAGTCTTACGAAAATTCCTGTTCAAAGATGGTCAAACTGTGAGATCAGATCAGATTGCTCAGGACTCTGTGCAGTTGGTTCTGGAAAACTTCCAAGGACTGAGATTAATGAAATAAAAAGTACATATTCTTTGAAGTCTATCAGTTTACTTTTTTAGTAAATGTTCATTCATTTTGTTTGGTTTGGGATAGTGCGTATAACAGATTGGACCACTAGATGGTGAAATGTGCTTATTGTTCTTATATTTTGTAACCAGATATTCTAGGAGGATTTTTTTTCTAAAGATGCACGTAGCTATTGAAACCACATAAAAGCATTTTGTATGAGGAACTACCTAATTGAAAATAGATACTTGTGATTTAATTAGATATATGCAGTTGTTGCAATAGAAGTCAAAATAGCTTGCAAATTTACTAATTTTAAAATTATTCATTTGTTGTGCTCTCCTATATTTCAACATTTCATTCTGAAAAGCTAGTCAGGATTCAATGTAAGATAAATCAAGTATATTACAAAAAAGAAGATCATTTCACCTGCTTAGAATTTTTAGATGTTAATAAATGACCTCATTTGCCCAACCTGATTCTGTTTGAAGGTCTACTGAAGGTAAATTGACTTACTACAATTCCTAGTGGAAGAAGTTTAACACAAAGAGAACTTAATCAGACGTATAACTTACTGAAATCTACGGGTCCAGTTTTGCAAAGAAATCAGAATTATTTTTCATATTTGATCTGACTGGGTACTAATCTAGGAATGTATGCTTATGTTCTTATTTGCTTAAAGATATTGAAAAATGTAAATAAGATAGTCAATGAGATTATTAGAAGTTCTGGGTCATTAGAAATCTATCGTTATCAATAGAACTAAGATTATTCCTTGTTTAGAAAATATTGCTACATACATAGCTGCCTGTCACCTGCTTTTAAGGATTTGTCCTCATGTGATTTGCTGAAACAGAATCTGATGTCAACTTTAGAAGAGTACTATTATAAAGATCAAGCAGGGGCTCAGCTATAGAATATCTATAAGGTCTGTAATTTGGAATATATTTGACCTATATTGACAGGATAATGGAGAAACATAGGCTTTTATTGCCTTCATAGTATACTCACTTTCTGGCAAAATTTGTTAATCCATTTTCTATCTCAGTTAGGCTATTAATTGTTATAACATAAATTTTGCTGATATCATTTGCAAAAAAAAAATCTCTACATTAAGTAAAAATTTTAAATGATATATATCAACTCATTATGATTTTTTTTTTATTTAAAGGTTTCATGGTACAGTATTTTGGGCTGTGTAGCAACAGGAAGTAATATGAAAGTAAGGTTAAATAACAATAAACTTCCAAACGCAGGAGAAGAGGTAAGACAGAAATAAAATTGATATGGATCATTTTCTCTTCCTAAAACACTCTGTAACTTTCTAAATGGATACATCTGATATCTTCCCCATCTTTTTTAATCAGGTAACTGACCAGGCCTCTGACAGGATCTTAAGATCCTTTTGATCTTAATTTGAAGTATTTGAAGTTCTGCTAGGTTGAAGGTATACTGCGTTCTGGGAGCCTTTTTAAAATAATGGCTTGAATGCTTTCACGACTTCATGTCAGAGAATACTCTGTCCCTTTTGTTACAACCCTGTTTTCCTGAAAGGCTTCTAAAAAATGCAAAGTCAAAGGGAAGTATGTGATGTATTTACAGGTTGTGCAACACTCACTATGCTCTTTCCAGGATTCAGAAAAAGAAATTCTGAAAAGATTTAATGTTTATTTTAGTATTTGTATTGGAGTAAGTGTGTAACTCCTATTAGCTGCTACTTCTTACGAAGACCTTGCTTTACTTCATTTTGGTAGCATGATAATATCACTTCAAGAATCTTCCTGT
>NW_010584012.1:80763-112541 GCF_000705375.1 Tinamus guttatus | reverse complement strand
AAAAAAAAAAAAAACCACTTTGCTCTAACATGATGCGTCAGGGTCAGCGTGCTCTGGCACCGACCCGCTCGTCACTTTGCAGGTATGAATGAACACACGCAGGCACACTTTGCTTAGCTCCCGGGGGACTGGGGCTAGGAGAGCCACCCTATGTTTAATCACGGTACCGCCGCGCCCGCTGCTCCTCCCGGGCAGGGGAAGGAGCGGGGAGCTCCCGGCGCCGCCTCACCTGGTCTTTGCCGCGGTCGCCGACTACGACGAAGAGGGCCCGCTGCCGCTCGGCCACGCCGTTCTCGATGAGCACGCGGAGGCGGTTGTCCACCTTCCTGCGCTGCATGGCGGCGGCAGGGGCGTAAGGCAAGCTCGCCAAGGCTCCCTCCTGAAATCCCGGGAGGAAATCCCCTAACCCTGCTTCCCAGTAAAACGAGGGAGCTCGCGACGGTTAATAAACCCCCCAGGTGTTCCGTTTTCTGTACAAAATGGCAAGTTGAACACGCGGGGAGCTGCAAGATGAACACAAGTTATCAACGCCACAGTCCCAACTCGAGTAAGAGAGGACAGAGACATTAACATATCCCCCGAAACTGACGGCAAAACTATTCCTAATAACCTCAAAACACTAACGTTAATCTTTCAGCAGCAAAGGTGAGCCAAGTTAGTTGCATAGAGAAATTTATTCTTAGCTTGTAGTACTACCAAAAAAAAAAAATAATTTGAACAATGGGGCATATAACATCGTGTGAAAAATGTTGAATTCCACTGCTCTGATGTACTTTGGGGTAAATTTTTAAAATAGACTAAAAAATATGATAAAACTAGTGAATTAAAAATAACTGTAAAACATCCTTTTTGAGATCCACTCACTAAGACAAAACCACTGATGCAAAAGCAGCTGAGCAAGACAATTTCTTTAAGATGTAGGCATGAAGTACTTGCTTAAAAGGGAGGACATAAAGCATTTAAATAATTTATTTTTCCAGTGTTTACATAAGCCACAAACCAATTTGTTTTAAACGGAGAGCTGAAGAACTGCAAAGACGTATATACAAGTACGTTTAAGGCCATCAGAAAATTTGAACCTGACAACTAAAAAGTAGTTCTGAAGAGTTGCTTTTATGGTAGATGCATTACTAAAATTTATTCTAAAATCAAATAGGTTTAGAGAAGAAATACTTTTTCATATAATAAGAGTAATGAATAATTAGTAAAATTTATATATTAAGAAAAAAGTGATTTCAGGTGTACTCTTGATCCACTAATAGGTATTCAAGCGCATATTGCAGTAAGGAGAAATCTGCCACCATAGTTGGAACCAAGTAATTACACCCATTACACACATTTCATGTTTATTAACATGAAAAAACAGGGTAGAGGACAAGGGACAGACAACCTAGCTTTTAAAGTTAATGAAATAATAATTATAGCAACAGCTAACACTGATAAAATTGATCTCAGCACAAAAGTCACAACTGTCAAGTTAGATAGAGGTTTTCCCAATACACTTCTCAAAACATTGGTCAGATTGGTTTCGGATGTGGATTTTGGAAAACAGCCTTTTTTTTTTCTTTCTCTCTCCATTAAGGCTTGATCTAGAGAGCTACAGAAGAAAAAAAAAAAAAAACCACCTATATTCAAAAAGCCTAAGGAAAAAAATAATTAATAGCACCTCTTCCCTTAGATAAGCTGTTCAGATTAGTTTCAGAGATTCCTGTTTATATTTAACTCATGTCACGGCACACCAAAAATTCAGCAATGTCCAGTTTTTGCAATTTTGGAGCAAGAGACAGAAATCCAAGAGGCTGCTTTTACTTTTTAATAGACATACGTGAGGGCCTTGCTTTCACACATCAGTCCCTAAGCAGCCAGGTGTAGTGGTTATCAAAAGCATGTAAGTTTCTTCCCTCATGGGAAATGTACTGAGATGAAAAACATTTGAGTGCAAAAAAAACCCATCTGCAACCTGGGCAGCTTGAAAGATCTTCTTCCTCCCGCTACTCTTAGAAAGACAAGTTGACCAAACAAAAGCACAAACGTTTAAATTATGAGCTTCATTCATGACTACCGTGTCAATATGACATTAAACTGAGGAGATTTACCCAAATTAATGTCAAAGCTTATTTCATCTTGAAGCTGAAACCAAGAAATTACTGAGGTTATAAGGAGACTAGTCAAACAAACATTCAGACACTCTTGCTGTGATGGAACAGTGTAGTTTATGAAAGAAATTTGTCATTTAGGAAAAGAAAAAACAGGCAACTACAAAATCTTGAAATGTATGAGTTTCCAGAAATGTTCCGGAGCAAAGTAAGGATCTATATTTAATCTCAGGGTTTTTTTTTTTTTTTTTTTTAAAAAAAAAGTGTGGTGGCAAGGGGAGAGGACATTAGCTTCCTCTGAAATTCTAAAGGAAGATATTTTGAACAGTTTGTTCAGTACTGTTTCCTGCTTGCCCATAATACGAGGCACCAATCTTTAGGCCAGCCAGTGGTGAAGAAACCCACCTCACCCTCAGCCATAAAAGTTACTTGGTGACGGCTCAAGTGACTAAAAACCTCTATAGTTCCATCCATATTCAATGCAGATGGAAAAATGTAAAAACAGGTGCATAGATCTGCAAGACTAAAATAGTCTTCTTCATATAGCTGCTAACCTCCACTTGACCCCATCTATAAATCTGTAACTTGAAGTACCCACTCGGATACTTTCTTCCCGAACGGCTTTGCATGAGCAATGGGGTACACAGCAGTACAGGGTTTTTCAAGATGTGAGTCCAATAGCCTCCTTAACGGGGCTGGCAATGACCCTCCATCTATAGGCCATAGGATTTCATAGAAGTGAGAAGAGCACTATTCTGTCCATCATACTGACCCCAAACACCTGAATCTCATGACTGCTCATAACCATTCTTACAAAGAGGAGGTAAGAAGACTCAGTTACTTAGCTCAGACAGTGCCAGAACTTTGAATAAAGAATAGGAAGACCAAGATTTTTCCGATCAATTGGTTTTGTATCTTATTCTGCTGAATCCCAGAGGTTTTGCCCTGCTTGCTGAAATAAACATATGAAATTGCTCCACATCATTCTCCACATCACTTGTCTTCCAGGACTAGAGGGCACCTGTGCAGAACAAGAGCCATTTCCACACCTTTCCAAATGTCATTTGGAGGAGAGGGGAGAGCTGGACCTCTTCTCCAAAGACAACAAGGGTGAAAGTGACCTATAAACCAGTCACAGAATCTGCCTATCTAGCAAATACAGTAGATAGGACATTCCAAAAGGATAAGCTTTCAAGGTCATGAAAAGTTGGAAATACCAGCAGAATACATAATTGGCCAACAAGTCAAGACCCCTCTCACAGCTAGTCGGGATGGTACAATGTTTAGAAATTGCTGTACACAGAGCAGTTTCTTGGAAAAAAACAGAGGATAAGAGAAGTCTAAAACACTTTATAGTGAAATCCGAAAGTTGTACTGGTGAACATTTCTTAAGAGAGCCAGTACACAAGGAGAACATCTAAGTAAAACGTAGGACAAAACAGACATTAGGTGTGAGACTGAAGTTCATGATTCTTGAATTAAATATGTAAGTTGCAGGATATCTAGGAAGAATTTGAGTTTCCCAGACATAGTAACATTAAACAAACATATGAATACTCTACAGGCATTTCTAACCGATTTACTCAAGAATTATTGTATTACAGACATTGAAGCTGAAAGTTGGTTCTCAAACACACACTACCCTATGTTACCACAGCCTAGCAACACTAAGACAAGCTCCAGGGAAAAATAAAACATAGAAAGAAACAAATAAAACCACCCTCTGCTCATAGTAGCTGTATATGCAGAAGCCAGTCATAACTGGTCTGTTACATTCCTAAGAGTCTGATTCACAGAGGAATCAAGTAAAAACACCGAAGAGAAGGTGTGCAAGTGATGTGTCTGCATAAAGGCTCAGCAATAGTGCTCTGTTACACTCACTCCCTCTCTTCCAACCACAGGCATTAGGCTTGACTACTCCTAAAGCTGCAGCTCCCTAGACTAAGCGCAGTTCACGTCCTGGAAACCACAAAGGGCTCTACAACAAAACCAGCCCAGAACTGCTCTTTTGCCTCAGTATGATCACTTCTTTTAATGGTTGCTCTTCAAAATTAGGTCTCTCAGAAGGAAAGGTATGTAGTAGTGCTGGCATCCTAGATGCAACTCAGATCTAGAGGTAAGCTAGGGAGGGTAGATACCAAAGAGCTCTTAAGGTGTCACCACTTTCTAAATGCAATTCTTCAGAATGTGCAGTTCTGCACCTGCACTGCAGTGGGGGAAGCTGTAGCAGAAGACTATCCATAGGTCCAATTAACCATTAGCTGACACGCAGATCCCCTGAAAAAGTCAGAAAAATTTAGTGACTAGATCCACGTGCCACACTGTGATTCAGGGCAGCATTTCAGCACACTATTAGTTGCATTTATTGAGGGTAAAGGAATCTGTGCAAATTCCCAAATTAACCATGTCCCAATTACTTGTTTTACAGTTATTATAACACATCTCCCTCTATCAGCATACAGTAGAACAGCTCTGCTGAAGACCGTTTTCATACAAGAAAAACCTACACCTCAAATCAGAGGCCTCGCAACTACCCACACTTCATTAATACATTTAAGTCATGCTTAAAGACAGCCCCTAAAGGGGAATGTTCTCATCCTTTAAGTGGTCTTTAATTCAGTGTGCTGCAAGTTCACCATGGAACTACAAACTATTGAAAAAGCATTTGGTATGCAATGGAAAAAGCTGAATTGCTTGTGTTCTACCAACCATTTACAAGTTATCTGACAGAAAGGGGAAAAAAAAATCACTGTTCTTCTGTACCAGTTCAACATCAAGCAGTTTGTCTTTTTATTTTTCCAGTTTTTAAAAAAAATGCAGTTAGTACTATTATCTCATTAATAGCTTCCTATAAAAAAGGACACAAAACTGCAGCCCTGAAACTTCTCACTGAATTGCAGTTTCTATCATTATACTGGCACGGAATGTTTCTACGCCTTGACTAAGACTGTTGCTCCTGGCCATTAGCATCGTTTCAAAATGTCTGGTGTGCAATATTGTCTTCACAACCTTATGACTTCTCCCACTAAACCAGATTTCTCATTTGTGCTCTTCACACATACAACATGTCAAAGCATAATTTCCACTTATTTATATGGAGTTTCAAATTATTTTACAACGAAGTCAAAAAAAAATCTGCCTGAAAGTTCTGCAAGTTCAGTTGTGGTACAAAGTAGAAATGACTTTCTGCATGAAAACCACCCTCAGTTTTGTCTGTGACAGTTAAATAACATTAGCTGTTCCTTCATGTGACCTTTCCACAGGTAGGAATTACTGGATGAGCAATACTCAACACAGAGCACTTGCGTGTGCTGCAGAATGCAAAAGAAGGACCAACACCTCTATGGAGGCAGCTATAACATTTTCTCCCCACTGCAGAGAGAGTGCATGTGCGCAAAAGGTAGGCACAGGTGATTTCCAAAGATTACACAACAAATATGCAGTAAAATTCAAAGAAGACTTGGTATTTTCCAGCTCCTAGTCTTATGCTAATTCTTCTATACATCACTGCCTTGATGAAAAGGAAAGTGTCCATAAAGAAAAAAGCTTCTCGGAAAAAGTCACAGCTGTAAGACTGAAGTCAGAAAAGGAGTAAGAGAGTTTACACCTATTCTACGAGGGAGGAGAAAAAATAAAAGCCTCAGGTGTCACACATGGCATTAAATTTGTTTCAACCAGTTGAAAACCAGTGTTCCAGGATACAATTTTTACAAACATGTTTTATTTGTCTTGCTTATACCATTAGAACTGTAACTGCTGGCTGTCATTTCCCTTAAAAGGGGAAATCAACTCAAACACATACTGGTGCTTTTCAAAAGATAGCAATTAAAAGGGCAGCAGCAGCGGCATTTTGAGATTTCTTAAAACCTTCAAGGCTGCAGGAAAGACAAGAGGACATGTGACCAAAAGTGTTATGATTATCCATTAGAGATTTCCATCAGTACCGGCATCAGTTTAGGTGATAATACAGCAAGGTCAAGTTATTAGTGACAGACAATGTGCAAGTCATAAGGAATGATAGAGAGTACCAATCCTTACAAAAGTCATTGCTATCCAAGAAACTTAAATGTGTTCCAAAGAGAAATCTAAATACTTCACATCAAATACACAGTGGCTGTCCAGATTATATCTCACATTCGTTGCAAAATTTTGTTGAAGTGCCAAATCAAAGCTTTGTTGTTGTTCACATTGTTTTTAAATTCATACAATTACAGCAGCAGTTATGCAGGCGTTTTTATATCCTTAGCCACAGCACACAGGGAGCGCTGCAGCCAAGGAAGGTTCCTGGTTACCAAAACCCGCCTATAGGCCTATTTGTCTATTTAAGGGTATATGCACCACTACGCATCTTTCTCTGTTCAGTGCTTTAATTCAACGAGAAAAAGCTGAAATGCAGTTGCTCTACCAAGCCACACTTCACTTTTTCTATCCTTCTGTCACGGGAACATAAAGTTCAGTCAACTGCCACCAAAGAAAATCTTTAGGAATTGTAGTTTTATCCAAAATTGTTGCATCACTTAAGAAGTGAGTCTTTGCTTTTTCCTGCCACTTCAGTTAACCATGGAGATTGGATCACCCTGAAAATTGCCTTTTTTTTTTTTTTGCCTTTTTTTTTTTTTTTTTGCTTTACTCTTAGCAAGGGTGAGGAATCTGAATCTGTGCAAGGCTCAAAATGATGCTTAGGACAGAACATGCAGAGTAAACGTCGTTTCATTTCTTTCCATATCCAGGTAATATGAAGCTGGCAACTGTAGTCCTGTCATTATGGGTAATGAAAATAGTCCCTTTACAACAAACTTCCTGTAAGGGAGAACAAATAGATAATAACTCTTCTGGTAACATGTATAGTACACTGGCCAGTGTGTTTTTGGCGTTTCATGTCATCCCGTGAATTTGTTTAATTCACTTGCTGAGCACTCATTTGAGGCATCCCTCTGTTTGGTCTTGGGGGCCCTCCACGACCTAGGGAAGATACAAAAAAAGATGAAGTCAGCATGAAGTCTTTTTTTTAATTGGGGAAGAACTCCCAGGTGTGTAACCAGGCTATTAATGCATGGTTCAAAACAAAAAGCCCTTTTTAAATCAAAATTCAAGAGTAAGTAAAAAGCCCTTTTTAAATCAAAATTCAAAAGCAACCTGCCTTGACACTTTTCATTTTTTTCTCAATACACTTCCCCACACAGTACTACAAACACGTAATAATTTCAATTAAAAAAAAGGCCTGATAATAGCAGTTGAATAAATGTTAAGCTTTAGAATAATATAAGGCAGTAATTGGTTTAGTGTATTTTAAATATAAACTCTCTGAGCTAGCTAATCCCTATTTTGCTTCCATTTTGTTCTTCCTTAAGAGACTGCCTGTAGCTTAATCACATTCTTAAAATACAGGAAAAGTAGGTCACCTGGTGAATCCCTCTCACATCAAGCCACCTTTTAACTAGGTTTTTACCAGTAGTTCACTGGCAATGAGCACCTCATTATAGAGACGCTTTCTATAATACGCTTACAGCTTCATCACAGTCTAACAGTGCACTGAATACAGAATACCAGACTGTTGAGGACAGCGCTCTCTGAGGGGTGTCACACAGCCTCAAGCTGTCCTCCTTGGCAATACTGGGGGGTGGCAACTAATGATTCACACGGAACTGTCTGTACGAGACCAACAGATTCATCACCAACAATCTGCTAAAACAAGACTATGGAAGTAGTGTTGAAAAGTCCAATCCAGAAAATTTAGAAGTTCACAGTTTCACCACATGCAAGCTGGCTTTATTTTTCCTTGGACAAACAAATGGCAAACACTAACAAGAAACCAGAGGAGAACACATCTCCACATGCTGAAAGTAGTAACAAAACTGTAGGCTCTAGAAACAGATGAGCCGAGTAGGGAAGTTTTGTACCCTCAGATTGAGGGAGACCTCCGCAACAGATGCGGGTACCTGCAAATTATTAATAGCCCTAGTGAGCAGATCTTAAGTCACGATATACCTCACCCAAAACAAACAAACAATAACCGAAAACAAAAAACTCCACCCACCAACACTAAAGCTTTCCTTTAAAAACAAAATTTTAAAAAAGCAACTAAATACTTCTGCTATAATGAATTGTGACACTTCGAATGTAACTTCTTTTCAAGGAACTCTTCATTCAAAGCTCAAGTAAACTTCCACCAGAAACTCACTAAATCAAGTTCCAGGGGACCACATAAAAGGTTACCCAGGCCAGCTCCCTGCTCAAAAGCTGGGCCAACTCTCAAGATCGAAGTAATTTATTTG
The DNA here is from genome assembly GCF_000705375.1 of Tinamus guttatus. Next base: position 104,170 of record NW_010584012.1, on the reverse strand, counting down.
TATGTTACCTCGTGGAGCTCCCCGAGGTCCACTTTGTCCAGAGCCACGCTTGAAATTCTGCTGATAGCCATCCTGAGACACAGAAATCAAAAAAAAAAAAAAAAAAAAAAAAAAGTGGAAAAATTTGCACAATTTCTTGTGTTTCAAGAAGCTACCGATTTTAGCTAGAATAAAGAGCTTTTAAAACAATCTGCACTGATAAAACCTCTACTGCCAACCTACAATATTTTATTAGTTAAAACTAATCAGAGATCTTACTCCTAGTATCTATCAGAAATAACTAAAAAGGACAAAATTCTCTAATTATAGGATATTTTGTTCAATGTGAAAAATAAATATAAGCAGATCTATTTACTGAAGCTTTTTGTTTTCCTTAACTACAATAACAGATATATTTCTTAAAGCACCAGACAACAAATGATGCAACATTCTAATGGAAAGGTCAAAATGTGTTGTCTCATCTGTTTATTAATACTTTTTTAGGCATCTGCAAAAACAGACGTTTTCCTAAGAGCCAGTCGGAGCTTTACGCAAACTGAATGCATGTCCTATGGACAATGAAGTCCTATGCAAATTCCAGATTATGATCAGCACTGCAGAAGACAGGTGATAATAAACAAGTCTGCTGAAATTAATTTCAATGATTTTTAAGTTCTTCCTAAAGTTCCCGTTTCTTACAGGGCTGTTAATATAGTTTGAGTCCGCTCTTCACAACACACTCAACTTGGCTTTTCTTGCTAAAATAGTTTCTCCAGAGACAAATCAGCCAAAGAGAGAAGGTATCACAACAGTAATCAGCCATTTATAACTGTTTTTTCTATTCAGTATCTGAAAATGTTTTCATTAACAATAAAAAAGTCCTAGTAAGAGTCTTCATTAATTTATCTATACAAGTTCTTCTGCTGGTATCTACTTTTTAATCCTATTTCTAGACTGTCACGGTTTAACAGCATCTTACCCGCTGGTAGTTGGAGTAATCCCGAGGAGCATTAAACTGGGGCTGCGTGTAGCCACTATTTGGAGTGTTGGAAAAGGAAGGACGGTAGCCATCATATCCTCCTAAAGAACAAGATATAAATCTGCCACTTGGAAATGACAACCTGCTAAGTCAAGCTATCATATAAAGAAAGGCCACAATGGACTTTTTTTAATCTAAATCTCAGTTAGAAACCTTTAATAAGTACTGCTTACTTGAAGGTCAAGCAAATACTTGCAACATCAGTGCTAATACTAATGTGAGAAACAAGAAGGAAGACCTAATAAAATTGGGAACAACAATTTGATGTGTTTCTCTTGAATTTGAGGTTTGATTTAAACCACATTCAATCCAGAGCTAAACATAATATATTTAGATCCAGGATCACAGTAATGACTGGAACCTGCAAGGCACTTTTTTTTTGCATTTGCTAACACAACAAATTCTATATTTTATTGTATCTGTTTTTCCTCCACTCTCCAAAATTGAGAGCAATACTGCAGGATAAAAGACTGGTATGTTTATCAGTCTAATTCCAGAATACTTGCCTAGAAAATAGGGTGTCTCTCCTGATCTAACATACACAACCTAGCTATTTCTGCAGCACTGAAAGCTTCATAAAATAACCATGAGATTCATGAATGTTCCTTTTATTTATGTAGGACTACAGTATCATTCCTCTGCCCCGTTACATTCCAGAAAAGATTTTCATTCCCTTATTTGTACAGTATTCAACCTCCTCTCAATAGAATGAAATCTGCAACTCATACATATAAAATATGCAAATAGACTACCTATAGCTGGAAATTAAACTCTTGAAACATCAATTTGTATCTGAATTTATCACTCCACAGTTGTGAAATCTTCTTGCATATCTTGTTGCATATTTCCTTATTTGCTTTTGCTATTTGTACCCTCAGTAGCATCTAGATATAAATAATATATATAATATAGACATAAATAATATAGATATAATAAAGCTAACGATAAGCCTTCACCAAACAACAGGAAAAAAGGGCAATTTAGGTAGGCAATCTAACCAAACAGCCAACGTATAAATTGCTTAAGCTAGAGCAAATGGAATTATCATCATCACAAGTTAAAATAGCTTTCAGACACACTACACTATTAAGAGTAGGTCAGCTCATCATATAGTATCTTGATACTGGCTTTCCGGAAAGAAAAAAAATGAAAAGACAGACAAAGAAATGTCTGCTTAACGTTTACCTCTAAATGCATTTGCCGGTCCCCTGTAACCGTTCATTAAGCCTCGAGCCCCACGAGATCCACCACGAGACACTCCCCGACTGTTGTAGTAAGGCTGACTGTTACGTGGAAATCCAGTATTCTGCTGTGGAGGCTGCTGGTGGTTCCCTGCCACTTGATGGGTCTGGTCCGGGGAACCATGGTAAGTACCAACCACTGGAACAGAGGGAAGAAAAAAAATCCGCAGTATGAAAATCTGAGTTTGTGTTTAGTGTACACACACAGCTCTCCTCTAATTCAGCGTTCAGAGTTTTGAAGTACCACCAAACACATCCCCCCAAAGATAAATAATCTGGAGAATTAAGCATCAGCTGAATCAAAGGGCTTTTTTTTTTGATTTGTGCAGATACACACTAAATTTCACTCTCTGCAGGATACTCAAAGCAAGATAGAATACTTGGGTACAAAATGAAGCAACAAAAAAGTCTGCAGTGTCTAGAGGAAAAATCTGACAAGCTTAGAACATTTGAGATTGTGCGACATTTTGCTTCAGCTTCTAGAACTTTACAGCTTTGATTATCTACTTTACTGAAATTACTTTCATTTGAGCTTTACCTAAATTAAATTTACCTGTTTGGAGCTGTTCTTGCTGGAGATCTGATTGTTCTACTTGGTGAGGCTGGCTGGAGAAACTCTGGTTGTAACTGGCCTGGTACTGATTTTGTTGCTTAAGGGTTTCTGGCTCATTGACAGGAGGAACAGGTGCATTCATGTTGAATACCTGGAAGAAATAAACAGTACTTTATGTGATTATGTGGCCAATTCATGTAATGCAACAGCAACAAAAAAAAATGATGCCCAAAATAAATGGATTCAGTGTTAAGTATTTTCTACTTACTGTTTGCATGGACTGGAATGGAGCTGCATTAACATTGATTCCACTGCTATGCAAAGGTTTGCTAGATCCAGCCTGGAACACCTGGGGCTGGGTTGCAGCTGGAAGTGATGATGATGATGGAGTCTGATCTGCATTCAGTGACATTGAAGCCTAATAATTAAAAACAAAGAGAATTTTAGCAGTGCTGAAAACTTAGCATCAGAATTGCACTTTAGTTAAAAAGTTAGAGACGAGGCTTCAATTCACTTCAGCGAATGAACATTTTCTACTTCAGCTGAACAGCCTCACTGACCACAGCAAAATGGGAGAAGAGAACCCTAGCAGTCTTCTCCCTCATTACCTTGAAACACAACTAGAAAAAACTGAAGGGGAAAATGAACAAATAAACTAACTCCTCCTAGCCACTGTCAACAACATTGCCCAAACTAGCAACACCTCATGTGCCACTGCTAGCATGTTACATTTAACACTTGATATAATCTAGTAGACAATTTAGTAAGTTAAAGATCCTACTATGAAGGACTTACTGCAAGAGACTGGCTCAAAATTTCAAACTTAATGGGATAGGCCCTACTGAGAGATAGTTAAAATTATGAGATTTTGTTTTCAAGAGAGCCATATACTAACATCAAATCATACCTGTAAGCAGAGTGCTCCCCACCCCCATGAAATCTGACTTGCCTGAATCTGGTCAATTGATTCTTTCTGTGGCCGCTGCTCTGTTGTGTGAGAGGGCTGGTACATGGGTTGGGAGGCTGTATATCCCTCACTTGTAGAAGAAACCAAGGGGACCTGCCAAAATAAACCCCCAATCCCACAAAAAGTGAGGTGAGGCTTACAGAGAGCTCAGCAAACACTATCAGACAACTCTAGAACGAATGAGCCTCTCTAGTTAAAAAGACAGCAAACCCCCTTGCACAGCACCCAGTGAGACCTTGAGCCAACAAAGCACAGGCTTTTGCACTGCGGGGGACTTCAAAAGGAAACTGACCGTCGGTGCTGGGGATGCTCAAACCACCTCTCTGAACATTCAAAAAGAAAAGTAGAAATAGATTAGTGCTTGTGCCCTCAGGTGGAAAAGGCCTCTAATTCTAAACGTAGTTTCCTCAATAAACTCAGAGTTCAGCACTGAGCTTCAGTTTTCTAAAAGGGGTAATACTCCATTACAGAAAAATTGCACTGTTTCACAAGCATTACTAAACACAAGATTTATGCTATGTAGTAACAATGCTCAAGAAATACTAAAAAAAAAAAAACTACTCAAAATCAGAAACTCATTTTTTTTTAATTTTCTCAAACTCAGGAATCAAATCCTACTACATTATGCAAGACGCAATTAAGAACGCAGAATATTAAACATGTTACCTGCGTAGCTTCTGGTTGCACAGGAACTTGATTGGGCTGGGCAAGTCTTGACTCAGCATGAACTAAAGTAAAGTAATTTTACTTATTAGGTAGTAAAATAAAGCCTTTTAGAGAATAATAAAGAAGATAGTAATGCTACTTGATGATCATCATCACAAACTCATCATCATAAAAGTGATTAGTCCCTCTAGTATCAAAGAGTTATATACAAAGTAGCACATGTCTCTTCAATACGTATATATTTTTAAAATATTCAAAATAATCTAGCTATTTCAGAAAACAAGTTTAAGGAAGGATATATTTTATTGATAAAAGATATCCGTGTGTTAAGCTTGAGGAAAACACAAAAGCAAATGAGAACCACAGGTCTATAAATCATATGCCTCAAAAGTATATGCCTCCATAACTGCCTCCGTAATTGCATTTCATGGAAAATGTACTTTAATACTTCTGTATTATCATCTGTAACGATCCATTTGCTACATAACAGTAATTGAAGCATTTTTAATGGATGATTTGCAAGCTTCCTCAATACTCTCTCTTGGCATTTACCACTACAAACCTGGAGGGCAAACCATCTGTGGCATGTCCAAATTCTGTGCTGGATTCATGGGCTGTGCAGATACAATGGCAGGATCAAGTGTTTGGTTCTCAAACTCCAGCATAGAATCCTGAAAAAATAAAGATACTAGTTACTGCACTGAAAAAATACTGATTTTTAGCCCATAATCAGGTCTCAGGAAAGCAAGTGTAAAATTATATAGCTGCTGGCTTCACTGACCGTTTTAAATCAAGATGTTAAAAAAAATTCAGTCCAAAAATATAGTTTTTAACTGAAAAACTTATCTAGAGGCAGGCTTTAAGGGTCAGACAGAAGAGCAGATAATCTGTTCTTTATTCTTTATTCCAAATCAGCATTTTCATTTTGTAGTTACAGTGTGACTAAACTCAACATATCAGCAGAAAAAGGAAAAAAAAAAAAAAAAAAGGAATGTAATAATCATTTGCCTCACTTATTACTACCTTCTTTGATTACTCTGTTTTGTAGATGAGAATGTTTTCTTATTTTCTGATGCATCCAGTTAATTCTCAATTTCTAGTCCTTCTGACTTTGCAAGCAAAGCTGCTAGAGATTTCAGCAAACCCTTTTGTTTGCAGAACCTTTGAGAAGCAATTCAAGAGGATCTATTCATGTTTTCTAGAAGGCTTTTATAACATAAAATTTAAAACCAGCTTAGAGAAAGGAGTATTTTATAGCTGGTCTCGGTAAGAGGGACAGGCTACAGCATCTATGGGTCCACAATTTTCTGCCTTCTCATTTACTACAAAAAATAACTAAAGTTCACTAACATTTTAACTGTACTTTCATGGCAGCATGACTTCGAGACTTTGAGCGAGAACTTGGCTGTACAGCACTCTAAGGTTTTCAAGATTTCTGCTTATTTAAAATAGCAATTAGCACGCTCTTTAGATTACGACGGACAGACAGAAAATACTATTTTGTCTATTGCTTACATCCTGATAGCAACATAGTGAGTTCATCATACCTGCATGAAGTTATACGGGCCCTGCATCTGTGCCATAAGGTCCTGTACTCGCTGTCTTCTAACAAGAGGGTCTGCCTGAGCCACAGGAGTGAGCGTGTGAGGTTCAGGAACTGGAGGAGATGTAGCTTGTGTCTGTTGCTGGAGCGAATTTACAACCTAGTAAGAAACAAGCAGCTGATTGAAATTTCAATTCAAGCTTTACCAAACACTGCACAGACCAGAAATAAAATTACTTAAGTTTTTGTAATTTATGGCAGTTATCCAATTCATTAAGTGTGTAATTACTACAGTATTCCTGAAAAAAGAATGATCCTGGTCACTTCAGTATGCCCAGTTAATGGTCTGGACATTTCACAGGATCAGAAAGTTTAGGCTATATTTATTCAGCAATTTACTTGTTTTCCTGATAGTCTAATTATTCTCCACTAGGAACAGCAATAGGTTTTTTTTCTTCTCCCCAACATTAAGAGGATTTTTTTAAAGCAGGATTGTCTACATTTGCCAATTCAAAGAAGTAGGGAAAAATGCATTTCAGGAAGACCCACATGCAAAGAACAGTCTTTTGTTTTAAATATATTTGGTAAGATGTAAGCCCAGTCCGGACTTGTGGGTCACTCAAAACTTCAAAAATCATAAAGTCTCCTTGGCCACACTGGACTTGAATTATCCTAACCCCACCTGCTCTCAGAGAATAGCAAGCAGGGCTGTTGGTAGGGGAGGGGGAAGACTCTAAAAATCACAGGAGGGTTGCATGAGGAAAAAATAAATAAATAAGCAAGCAAGAAACAGAGGCACAATTCATAGTGATCAAGAGACCAAACGATAGCAAGAACTTCATCATATTTAGAAAGGCAGATAGGATTAACAAGACATACTCCAGCACTGGCCTGGAAGGTAAGGAACAGCAGGATGCTTTCACACACAACCATATCAAAGATAACAGAGTAACAAGGAAAGCTGAACAGAAACTCCGCGAACATTTGGCATTAAGTTGTTTGAAAACACAGACAGTTGGCAGGACTGCTGAGGTGCAGAAGGAGCAGCACTTTGATATTCCTGTTCTGCTCTTTAGGCAACGTCCATAATGCAGAAATGCAATTTTCATTTTGTGTTCGTGTTCCCTGACCTTTAAAACAGAATCATTGTCAATAGCCTGTCTACAGATTCTCTATTGCTAGAAAGCATTCTAAATACTCTTAAATCTACCATTTACTAATAACCTTGCACAAAAACATGAAAGCCTTAAACTTACAATTATACAAGACGTAATCTAGCCTATGCACACTTGGAAGTTCAAAATAAACTTACATAAAATATCTGGTTTCAATTAACACTGTAGAAGATGGAGACAATACTGCAGTCATGACAAACAATGACAGATCTGCAAACTTGAAATCCCTCCTAACCATTCAGCATCTGCCCATCTGAAATGGGTCTTCCCTTTCATAGCATAGCATTCCCTTTCATAGCTAGGTTTTCCCTAGCTGTACCTACATTCCTCTTAAAGATTCCATGCACAAGTACTAGCTGTCTAAAGAGAAGCTCTCCTAAGAATTCCCACGGAAGTAAACACTAGGGCTGCCAGCAGTGCAAAACAAGCATGACCCCACCGCTTTTCTGTATTATGCAGTCCCCAAACTGCTGATTATGAATCACTACTAAATTAAGAAAGCGTTGCAAGCACAAGAAGTTCTTTTTGAAATACATTAATTTACAGCACATACATAGAGCCCTTCCATAGCATAAAGCTATAAAACAAGAAGAAAGTGAGCCAGAGGAGTAGACAAAACTTCACAGGTAAAACCAGCAGCTACTGAACTCCTACACAGTTTTTATAAAGAGTTCTTAATTACTTGACTTGCATCACTCAACTTGCAGAGTTCAAGTCACAAAAATTCCCTAATACTCAAGAGTATAAATAGGGACAAAATTTTAATCAATTCTTATTCCATAAAATACAGTACTAACCTCATATGACGCTTCATATTTTATGGTGTCTTTTTCAAATCTCTTTTTAATGTTAAAAGAAATTATTTAGGACCTAATCCTTTAGTCTTGCTATCTCTAATAGATAACTTAGGGTCTAATCATGATGTTATGATAAACAAAAACAAAACAAGACAAAAAAAAGTGTTAAACTTGTGCTTATTAATTTGCTAATAGAGCTGAAACAGGCTCTGTTTCCAGCTCTTTTTTCATGAAAAAAGCTACTGAGATGACTTACATGTAAGGATCATACTTAACATAAGTATTTCTTAAAAGCAAAAAGATGAGAAGCACGTTTAGGTATATCTTGAGAGAGAATTACGTGTATATGCAGTTTGGAGTGGAGATGAGTTGAAAGATTTTCAGCAGTCTCTCCATGGAACTGCACAAATGCACAATCATGTTGTGCTCTCTAACTACATAGCCCAACTTAAGCCCTACATCTGCAAAGTGGTTTGGGATTTTTTTGTTTGTTTGTTCTGGCTTAAGTCTCAAAAAACATTATTCCTTCAAGACATAGTTGTACAATATAAGCTCTCCACAAACTTAGCCACCCTGCACACTTATTTTAGGTGCACCTGAGTTGAATACATAACTGCAGAATGAGTGATCATATCCAAGCCTATTTAAATATACGGATGTAAAATAAAGAGGGACTGGGGAGGAGAGGGAGAGAGCACAACACTAAAACCTGCCATGAGTTGTGATTCAGTGGAAACAGGGATTGCAATTTTACCTGCAGTGCACAAGATCTTACCTCAACCGTTTCAACTGTCCACTCATCTACCTGTTCCTTCTCACTACTGCTGAACTGAGTCTCTGCCATGAATTGTCTGTTTACATACTAAAATAAAAATAAGAAAGGGTATGAAAGTAAAAGTATGCAGCATTAAAACTGTACAAAGTGACAATCTTTCCAGTGACTAATACCTCAGTTGATTCAACTTCAGCTGGTTCAGTAAATTCTTCTGCTGCATCAGGTTCTGTAACGAAAATATAGCATCTTCATTAAACAAGCCTGTTACAGACCTATAAGATATGAAGGTATCAGATAAAAGTACCCTCTCCCAGTAGAAGCTGAATTCTAAAGAAATCTGATGCATTTTGTAGTAGTTATTGCTTTAACAAAAACATCAGAAATAGTATTATGGACAGTTAGTCCAAGTGTCTGTACCAGGGGTACAACTGGTTAATGAATAAACAAATATATATTTACTCTTAGTGACATTAGTACCTAATATTGGAAGTTTACTATACAGTAAAGAAGAATTTGCCTTCTGATACACCTTTGTAAAAACACTTAACTGTGAAGAGGGAAAAGTGAGCATAAGGAGTTTGTTACTATACTCTCAAGTTTTTTCGAGGATGTTGCAAAGAACTCTTCTAACAAATGATTAACTGGTGGACCCACTGCAAAGCAAAAAAGTTTCATGGGATCAGAATGATGAGAACTTTTACTTTTGCCAATTTTAAATACTACAGCTAAACCAATTTTTTGTATAAGCTGTCGTGTAAAGCTCCACAGGAAAGTCAAGAATTTGGAGATAAGTGTTTTTTTGGCACTTACAATTGCGTTTATAGATTAACTAATCTGACGAATACCAGAAGACAGGACCAGCACAAGCCCACAAACTATATTATTAATCATAACAGATCTTCACCCAGCTTACCAGCTTCTGCTACAGGATCTTCCACTGCAGGTGTGGGTGCTGTCTCTTCTTCCTCACACAATCCATTCTGATGGTTATGGGTGCTATCAAAGTAACTTGTTTGAAGAATACGTTCAACGATCTCCTTTAGAGCTTTATCTGAGAAAAGAGATAATACAAGATTAATAGCCACACAATCCTAACTTTTTCTTTCCCCTCTAAAGATGCCACATTTTATTACTCATTCAGTGGTAAGCTGTTGTTGCCCTAAGCTAATCACAGACATTACTCTTTCTGAACTCTCATCTATATTACCAGACTGCAAAATCCAAACTTGGATTACAAAAATCTGAAGGGCAAGGAAAATAATAACAATACATAATATTTTTCTGCAAATCTGCAAAACACTTCAAAACGAGGTAAAGTTTAGCAGTTACCAGTTTAATCACTAAGCTTTTATGACTGCTATTTCAAAAAAAAATCCTATTGCTCATTTTTGAGTTTGTAAAGTTTACAAAGCCAACGTTTTGACTGTAACTGAGTTTCTTTGTAATCTACATAATGCCCTAAATAAATAAATAAATAAACTTCTAAGTAAATTAAATCCTTATAGATTAACTGTGTCAGGATAAACAAATTTACAAAAGCAGCATCTTTGTGGGCTTTTCCCCACTAAGGTAAGTGGTTTCGAACAGGCTTTGTTAAGTCAAACAAGCATGAACCTGCATTTGGTGCCTCAGTGAATGCTGTACACAGGTGAATGTAGCCACACTGGCAAGGCAGCAGGGCCAACAAAAAAACAACACAGATTGAAAATGAAGATTCCTAATCCACACTGCCAAGTGATGATGCTCATTACTTGCATCAATAGACACATACAAAAGTGCACAGAAATACAGTAAAATTAATACCCAGTCATAGAACAAAGGAAACCTGCAACGGCTGCCAACAGCAGCACTAAAAGCTCATCTTGCAAACCAGACGCAATACTCGGGGCACCTTTATAGAGTAACAGAATGACTGGCTCCCTAAGGAGCACATATTACCTCTTTCTTGAGATCTATCCCCACACCCTCCCTGCAGCTCTTCAAACACATGTGGTGCCTCTCTTAGTGCTCTATAGTACAATCCTCTGTTTACAACTCCAGAGTAAAGTAAGTTAGCACTACAACTGTTACCTATCACTTCACTTTCCAGGAAGAGAATAGGAAAGAACCTCTTTGAATATCTTATATTACTCTACTGCCAGAAACAAATTAAAAACTAAGAAAACCATTACTTATTTGACCTTTAAAAAAAAAGACAATCACAATTTTCCCTAAAACTTTTTATGTTTCCAACTGGGAGATTTAAAAATCCACACAGCACAAAAACATACCCTTAGGATAAGCTATATTTGCAATAAGACATGAAGATTTAGCCTCTACTTACATTTTAGTTGGATAGCATCCTGCAATCTCATAAATATCGGCTTGTTTGATTTCAAAAACAGCTGTATCATTACAGAAAAACATTAAGCTCCTTGCCTTCCACAATGCTGTTCTACTTATATTCAAAGCAGATTTTTCAGCGCACAAAAAATAACTACAATTGTGATTAAGAGGACTAAAATTCTTTCTACTTTTAGAAGAGAGTAAGAGAATGCTCTCCCCCTTTGTTTTTTATTTTTGTTAAGCAGGGAGAAGACAAGGGAGCAGAACATTTCACTAAATAAGGTCATGTCAGTTTGCATATTAGTTCCTGTTACTGACAAAGCTCCCCATCCAGGCACAGGGAGACAGATTTCCAGAGAACAAAGAACTGTTACTGAGCACCAAGAGCAGCAAAATACTGCCGAAATAGCGGAAATAAACTCATGTACGTACAGACTAATGCTACATCAGTAACAAACGGACAGCACAGTAGGTTTACACTTCATATGCAATTGATGAAGTCCAGATAAGGCCCAAAATAAAGTAGCTACTCTAAAAAGCTACAGGAATATGTTTAGTAGTCCAAGTCTTTTGATGCCAGATGTTGAAATTTAGTTCTAACAAACAGGACAAACAGGACAAATTCCATGTCCTGTCTCTTACCACATAAAATGTACTTACAGGTTGTTCCACAAACAGGTTTTTCCTTCCCCTCCAGTAAATCCCACAGGTGAACAGATGCTTGCTCATACTGTTCATTCAACCTTAAAAGCAATCAAAAAATAAGAGTATAACAGATTTCTTACTGAATCTTTAAATGATAACGGGACAAAATGCCATTAACAAACTGAAAATTATAAAGTACTTTACTGTAGGTCTACCTCATGTTCATGTCTCTTTCAGGATAAACTAGCTTGTAAAATTCATCCAGCGTTGTCAGCTCCTCCTCTGTCAGTACTGGTACCCCATTCGTTCCTTGTTTCAAGTCACTGCGCACTTCATCATCACCCAACTTGTCCAAAATAAACTGTAATTCTAGCACAGTCTTTAAACGTTTCTGCTCAGCTTCTTCTCGCATCAACTGCTCCCTGCGAGCTGTCTTTTTTATTGTTTTCTGGATCTGCTCAAAATGAAAAAACGAACTTTAAATTGTTTCGCCTCGGGGTGAATTTATTAGGAGAAAAATTAGGCTTGGAATATCTTTTATTGTTAACTAGAGATAGATGTGGCTGTTGCACTGCAAATTATCACTGAAGCATAAGAATAACTTGTTAGATAAGAATGCCTTTTAAACCAAGTCAAATGCCTGCAAATAAGTCAAACTTTAAAGTCTCAGCCACACATCTTGAAATATGTTGGATCTTGATCATATTCTTACTTGAAGCAAATGGTTCAGTCTCAGAGGTCTACACCTGCATGTCATTCCTTATGATCTTTTTCTTAATCCAAGCATCTAACATCCAAAATACAGCTTCCTCATCTTTAACTACAGAATATTTTAATCTTTTCAAACAGATCCAACTTGTGACAGTAATGCTCTCTCTGAAACCATGTTTTGTTTTGAAACAAAGGACTAGACATTCAGAACAACAGAGCTAACTGATTAGGGAAAGTTGCAAAGAAGTTTGAAAGCAGAAGGTCAATTTGTTAGTCCTGGAGTCACTAATTTCTTCCAAAAATTAGCTGGCCAGGGTTATTAAATTTCAGAACAAACTTGTCACAAGAGAAAAGTTCTTGATTACTAACTATCCATATGTGGAACCCTAATGCAAGACAAGCAAATAAGTGGTTTAAAGGCATATATAAATTTACATCTGAATCAAGAAAACAGCTTGTATTGTGTGACTACTTATGCCCTTCGAATTACCACAGAGTCTGTTCACAAACTAAATACACTTGTTAGACCAGTCTGCTGCTAATATTGACTACACAATTAATTCCACTGAAGTTACACTTATTTCCAGAATTCCTGAAGTGTATAATATTACTGAATTTAGAATTCTCCAATTCTGTAGGATGGGTTAAGCTTGCAGCTTGCTCCCGCATTAATTCTTCCATGCAATGTAAATGCAGTGGTCTAGCATGCCTTGTTTTGTTTGAAGCTCCTGGCGCGTGCAATTACACAAAAAACTGCTTGTATAATTGGAACTCCCAATTACAATTTTAGAATTTATTTTTGATTACACGATTATTATACATTCTTGATGAGACAAGAAAGCAAAAAATCCCTGTTTTACTGTAATCAGTTAACATACCCATGAAAACCATAAATCTTGAAACACATCCCATAATGTAGTTTCATTTAATTTACTGCTAGAAAGATATAGGACAACCAAAATCTTGAGAAAATTACCATACTATATATAGTTGCTGAGACCTGACACCCTATACTTGTAAGAACAAGTAAAAACCAGCATCCTACAAATGAGAAGTGAGCCTGTGAAATCCCTCCTCTTTTCAAAATAAAGTTATTACTAACAGCAAAGAATACTGCATGACAGCCCTGTTTCAAAAGCTATGCTTTGCCAAAAGAAAATACATTGTTTTGTTACCATGTCTTTACATAGTATTCAAAAAACTCTCTTAGGAAAAAAAAATCCCAAAAAACTGACACAAACTAGTATAAAGTAATTGAAAACAGCGTAATACACAAGACATGATGACCGTTTCAGCTTCTATAAAGAAGCTACCAAGCATTACCTAGCATTAGTGAAAGAGAGTTTGAAACTTAAGTGCTCCTATTGCAGATGCTAAACTATATCGGACCATTTGCTCTTTACTTACATCTTGGCTCAGAGCCATGAAACTCCTCTGCAGCTCTTTAGCAAACTCCAGATTATTTGTCACTTCCTGATACTTTGACACTGCATCCTTTAAAAGAGAAAGAAAAGCAACATATCACAGAGAGAACACATTTAGTTCTTTCAACAAGCAACTTCCTACATATTTTGTTTCTAAGCAAGACAGCTGTAAAACGTAATCACCCCTTAATGAAGTTGCCACAATGATGCCTCAAATAGTGATTTTCATTGGCCAAAATACTGCACAGATGAGACTTCCCTGTCTCTACGGTGTGTGGTTTCCTGGGTATTTTTTCAGGACCCCAGGGAAGTAGCTATGGTCGAAGGAAACATCTTTTTCTTAAGTTGAAAATCATCAGCAAAATGCTGGCTATTTCCAAATTTCTAAAAGCCTCTGAAATACCAATATGCATACTTGCACTATACAACTTGTATTTGCTATACAATTAGTATTTGCTTCATAATTATTACAATTGGAATAATGGCTATTAAATAAAGCCTTACAATAATCTACTTTCAAGACACGGCCTTGACAAGGAGGCTAAATATGCAGTACAGCCAACATATCCATAGCGTCACATCTGCTGCACTGATGGCTGTGATATTCACATGGATGTGTCTTATTTATAGAACTCTTTAGAACTTGGACTAAGCCACCTCTTTACTCAGGCTACACGATATTTAAAAGTTGCCACCAGGCGACCAAGCTCGTTCAATTCTCCCTAGGCATATTTCCCAAGAAATGTTGAGAAAATCTCAGAGATATCATAGCTTTTTCAGCAGTACCAGATTACAATACATGCCAATTTTCACCACAACTTATTTACAAACTAAACTCAATAAACGTAACAAAATATCAAAAAAATTCTCTACCAACTCTCAGCTTATTAACAGAACAGGGATGTTCTAGGAAATAGGGAATGAGGCCAAGTCAGAACTCTTCAAAAAAAATTAGTTTTTAAAAAAAGAGAAGTTCATCCCTTTCTTCTCCACTAATACTAAACAAGTGAACATAGATCTGGATAGTATTTTTTTCTTTTTACCAGTTGATCTTGATTTAGACGTTCTCCCTTGTTCATTCGTTCCTGATAATCATCAAGTTTGCTCTGAAAGAAAAAAAAGTCATGAAGCTGATATAAAAATGAAATTACTGCTCTCTTCTACTTGTCTCATGAAATTATGAGCCATGACATTATAATAAATACTGCAATATACAACATAAACATACAGTAAAAATAAACATACAGAGAAAACCTGTCTTCTTGATTAAAAAAACTTTCGCAAGAGACATATATTCACATCTTGTTTATTCTGATTACCACAATACATCTTCATGTACACTGAAATTACAAGGAAACAAACATTTAGCCTAACGGAGATAGTAATCTCAATGTGCATTTACTTTAGCCCATACAGCAGAGAGTTAAACTCAGTCCTGAGTAAGAGGTCACTATCACCACACCACTACAAAACCAAAAATATACCTAGAATCAAACTCTGTCACTGCTAATGAGATTCAGAACTGTAAGTCTTTGTATAGATCAGTTATCATAAAGAAATTAAATAGTTTCTGATCTTTTGTGCAAGAATGCTTACAAACACAATTAATGTGAATAGCTCTAACACTTCTCACTGGAAAGCACTAAAATATTTTTCCCCTAAAAGGAGAGACAGAGAGAGAAATAATTAGGTTAGCTTTCAGTTGAACCAGTTTCCTAATCCGTTTTCTTACATAATTGTGAAAGACACTAATACTAGCAAAAACAGATAAACTTGCACAAGTAAACTTGCCTAAAGTAACAACACATTTAAGGTGTACATTTTAAGGCCTTTAGAAAGCAAGCAAAGCCTATAAGGATAACAGACCTAAAAATTAAACATTATCTTTTCAATACTTCTAGAGATGATAGACCTTCACCATATTTTTATGAAATTTACTTTGATTTAATTAAAATCAAACTATTAAAGTGATTCTTTTTTCCTTATCCTCCTAATTTAGAAAAACAACAACACTGAGAAGGAGGCAACAAGAATCACTTTTTTGATTGTAAAAAAATAAAATTCTAATGCAATCAATCCTTTTAGAGCTTGTTACTGAGTGACAATATTTTTTGCTATTTTGTTTTCAGGATATTTCAGT
This sequence comes from Tinamus guttatus, assembly GCF_000705375.1. Next base: position 88,190 of record NW_010584012.1, on the reverse strand, counting down.
TAAAATACGCTGTTTTTTTTAATTTTTCCTTCCTTTAGCTAACTCACCCTCTATGCTTCATTTTAAGAGTTGATCAGCAAAGCTTCACGTATTTTGAAAATGTTGAAATGAACCATTTAACAGAATTGGCCTTTTTGGTATGTCACCAAGAGCCAAAACAGTTTCTTCCTTTGAAAATCTCACAGGTTAGATTTAACACTTGACTACTATATCTTTGACTATGTCAAAGAACTAACAACTCCCTAAATTCCAATTAATGTACTACCATTTATACAGGTATTTCATGCTGGGGACATCTACTGACAGTGAAGCAGAAGCCAAATGCACCAGAACTGGAGGTAGATCCAAAAGAAATAGCGTGAAGAGCATTCAGTATATTGGAAATCTACCACAACGGGAAATAAAATTTATTTACACATACTGTCTTATCTTAGAATAGGTGATGCCATGGTTGGACAATGCAGACAAGGTTGAAAAAACAGAAGTAGCTTTAGTGATTCAAGAGATCCTAGTGAGCTAGGAAGAGCCAACAGGCAGGCTAACAAGCCCCAACATTTCCAACGCTCCAGGGCAAAGACAACCAGGCTACATGAAGCCTCCTCTGATTAAGGTGGCTCAAGTCCTACAAGAAATTGGCTTTGCAGACAAATTCTAAGTTCTTGTTTGCTGAAGGCACTCACTCCGATCCTGCAGATTCATTCCCTTAGTCACACTGGTGCAAATGTTTGTGAGGCTTCACAGAAAATTAGACTGCCAATATCAGTCTGGTTACACAGTGTCTACAAATGCATTAATAAATCCCCAATTTCTGTGATCTACTTTCCAACTCAAACCCATAAAAAAAAAGGGCAGAACACCAAATTCTGGAACAATGTGACTCTTGTTAAAGAAAGCACGCATTGCAAAATTATGCTGCAGAAGGCTCACATAATCCTTTCGCTGGTCGAGGGCACAGTGGAGGGAAGAGATGAAAATACCCTAAACGAATGTAATTGTTTCCGCACTGTTTTTTCATGCGGTCTTACTTCAGCATGATGTCGTCTTCAGATTAAACATATCCCAATACCCTATTCTGTGAGCGCACAAGTTCTTCTTAAATAATCTAATGTTCTCAAGTCTAATGTAAATCCTATGATCCCTTTGTTTTCACCCATTTGTATCAAATAAAAAGAAAGGGTAATGTGTCTATTTTAGCCATTGAGAATAGAGCAGGGAAAAAGTTATTCCTTCTTTAAAGGCAACCATATCCCCACCACAAAAGGTAAAAGATGGAAAGTCTTTTCAACTGCAATGCAGGGAACAGGCAAATGTGTATTTAGTTACACATTATCACAAACATTTCAAGTGCTAAGTAAGCATTTTTATGCAATCTGAAAGACAGCATAGCAGTGTAAGATCAAAATACAGCATTACACAAAAATATTAAGTGTAATGCTTTCCTGTTAATCTGCGCTGTCAGATAACAGCAGCATTAGTGATGCAAAAAAACAGCAGCAAAACTGCTTAGCAGCCTACTGCAGTGCCTGCAAGGATTCTAGGGGTACTATTTTTACCCCTTCTGCAACTTCAGCCTTGCTAGCCCTGCAGGATATGCGTTTTGAACCATAAAAGTCAAACCAGCAGAAAAAAAACACAGAGTACCCAGAGCCAGCACGTGAATCGTCTATTAAGCGGCTCATGAGTGAGCAGCCTCCAGCGCTGCAGACAGAAGCCGCCACTCTCCAGCTCCAGTTCAGACTCCTCCAGCAATGCAGAGCTCCCTGGGAGACGAGCACTTCATACAGCCTGTAAGTTCAGGGGTGGGGGCAGTGCTTGTTTAAGTTTGCCCCATATCTTATTTTAATAGGTATCTGAATATCAAGTTACTTTATGGTAACTGATACTTCCCCTCACATTCAAGTCCTCATTAACTTCTCTAATTGCCTCAAAAATGTCAGCCTAAAGGGGAAAAGTGCAGTTACATGACATCAGCTTCAGTAACAATACTGGCTTTAAAAATTCCTGACCACTCAGCTGTGCAGATACAATCATTTACAGTGCTCTGCTTAAACTGGATCACTGGAATGATCTGAGTAAAAATAACTCTTAAAAGAAAAGGTGCCAGAAGCAGGGGGGCAGCACTATATATAAATAGATCATTTCAATGATACGGTTTATACCAGCTACATCAGCACAACTGCACAAGACAAGCTGCAGTATGAAAGGGGAAAGTGAAACTTCTTCAGTCAGCTGAAGCAAGCAAACTTTGTAATGCACACTGAGTTATGAGGGCGAAAAAAACAGGGAGGGAAAGGAGGCAAGAGGGGAGTTCTTATAAATCTATTTTCTGAAATACCTCAGAAATTGCATATATTTTAAGTAATATTAGGCACCCATGGAAACAACTGATAAGCCAAACTCCAAAACAAGGTTTACTGATGCGTTTTATATTTGCATATTAGAATTTATTAGCGCTCCAATACCATTCCCACACTAATACCAGCTTACTTTATCAACAAAGACTGCTCAAAAGTGATTATCTTTTTATTTTCCTACCTTTTTTGAATAATTTTTAAAAGTAGCTTTGAAATGGCATCAGGAATGAAATCAGAAGTTAAGAATCTGTTAGGCAGAGGGGGATAGTTGTCACATTCACTATCTGGTTATACTTCATCCCTTCTTCATCCCTTACCAATGTCCCAAAAAGGGTTTTCAGGTTTGTGCTATACTAAGAAAGGTGCAAAGTGGTGTCACCGTTGTTTGTACTTCTAAACACACTTAAGTCTTCAGTTTAAACTGAAATTACTTTGAATTAACAGCTATAAACATTCTTGGTATTTGGGAAGCTTTACACTTCAGGAAAAAAACCTATCCGCTCTGTATTAGACAGTTTTTAAGAAGTCAAAAAACAGCACCAATTCCAAGACTGCAGCCTCTCAGACAGCTTAAAACCAGAACACAACAATTACAAAAGGGATGTTCTTCCTCCAGAATGGCTATTCTCCCCCTGCTTCCCACAGGCAGGGCCTTCACAGGCCACGCGGCCAAAGGGATAGCTGGGTGAGGAACCCCATGGAATCAACCCCTCCTTCCCAAAGCAGAACAGAACTGCAGGGTACTGGTGGGTCTTTTAAATGCAAAAGAACCTTCCTTTTAAGCAGAACTGCAACTCTGATGAACCGACTGCAGAAAAAAAACGAACGACAACAACAAAAAAAACTTGCAGTTTAAGCAGAACTGCAACTCTGATGAACTGACTGCAGAAAAAAAAACGAACGACAACAACAACAAAAAAAACTTGCACGTTTCTGTAACCTGTAATAAGTCAGAGACAAGTGAAACTTCTGAAAGTTTCTGGAAGCTTTATATGTATGTTCTCTTTTGACAGTAGGTAAGCACTATGATTTAACATAAAAAAATTTCTATATTGCCAAAGATGTATTTTTTTTCTCTGCAGGTATTTCCATGGTAAATGAGTTTCTTTTTACAAACATAAGTGATTCTAGAACACAAGATGAGATTTTTCTTTGTGAATAAAGTTATCACTAAGTATGTCCCTTTCTATCAACCTTCACTTGATCCATACAACCCTACTTTCATTTTCGCTTTATAATATTTAACCTTTCTATTGCCATATACCACTAAACAGCGTGAAAACATCACCAGCCATAAAACACGTTATATAGCAGCACTGCCCAATAAGTCCATTTCCCCATCGCTTTTTTCCCCAGAACAAAAGCATCAACAAAACATCAGAGAAGCACCACAACTTCCAATAAACGGTCACATCCAGCCTATAAGAATCAGCATGACTGATTAACAGAAGTTAACAAACTTCCCCATGCTGCATAAATAGTTAAAACCAGAACAGGAAGAGCTGAAACAAGGAATTACCAAACATCAAATAATTTTATACGTGCTCATTTTTAAGAGATGACTGCTAGTCTTCTATAACTATCAAGCGATTTTTTTTTTTTTAATCCAGACTTCAATGCAGTTTCAAACAGATTTTACAATTCCTTGGTCTCAAATCGCATTTCATCTTCAAAGATAAATTTGGAATACCTTCATACCTTCAGGTAGCATAGACTGCAGTTGGACTTTTCTTTAGCAGTACTTGCTTTTAAGTTCTAAATTAGCATTCCAGAATTTAGAAAGAAATTAGAACCCATTTATGTATGTGGGTGAAGACAAGGTGAGAAAGAGAGGCTAACAGAACAGTTCCTTCTTTAAGAAGTATATTACAGCGATAGACTGTAGCTCCCTGTGATTAGCAACGCACTCTGCATTCCTCAATTGCTGGATTGCAGAGAGAAGACTGCTCTGCCAGGCTGATAACTGGGAGCCACTGCTTTCACCCCAAGAGGACAGACACATCATGCACACTCTGCAAGAGATGGCTGGCCTTAGGACTCACGCTGTAGAGAGCGAGACAGCCCCAGTTGCAGGGCAAGGTACTGGCACAACCAACTTTCCCAAGGAGAAGTTCTTGGATACATTAAGACATTTTCAACACCCAAGCAGTCCAAATAATGGTGCAAAAACAGCAATAGTGACGCGAATTTGAATGCAGTTCTCTCTCCTGCTACCATTAGGTGCACCTAGAAGAACAGCAAACAGACTCTGGCAGTTATTACCTTTTATTAGCTCTTCCTATAGAAAATCCAACTAATTTTATATAAAAAAGCAGATAGATACCTGTCTCAAACCGCATCAACCTGAAATATCCAACTACTACTATTTTGTTCCAGTAAAAATCCTGTGCGATAAGGGCAGAGGCACTTTTTAGGTATTTATTTTTCAAACTAGTCAGGATACCTACTACACCTATTCCAGAATTCAAAGACAGGCTGATAAACCAACAGCCACTTATGTTACAGCTAAAATTTGAACCTGTGGACTGAATTTACCAAGCTCAAACCCGATCAAACAGTTTAAGACATTTACTTCATACTTACAGTTGCCAAAGAACATTCTTTGTGATCACTTGCCCATACCTTAAGACCAATGTTAGCAAATGGAAGATTTTGTCCCTTGTGCAAGGCATTTGTTTTAAGAACTGCTTTTACATGGTTCATGCTATATTAAACATGAGGTGAAAGGGAAACCATTTCTTCCTTTCCGCACTGTACAAAGACACCCAGGTTTGATCAACTCCATCAGCTTTATTAGGGAGTGTTTCCTCCTCTCTCTAAAAAATAAAAAAGCAGGTTTTATCTGAGTATTTTCTCCTAGGAAAATCACTATTAGAGCTAGTAGGATTTTAACCTCAGACATTTAACAAAAAAAATGAGAAATTAGTGCAACTTTACTTAAATAAACTTGTGATCAAGTATTCAAGTTAGATGCCTGCCTGAAGGTCCTGTAGAGAAAATTACCCTTCATTTACCACCCGCCATGCACACATACCAGTCTAGTCTACTAGGAAGAGAGGCAGAAAACACAATGGCATTCCTGGTCATTTCCAAACCTAACTAGATGAAGGGAATGCAGACATTTTCAAGCCTCATTTTTACATATATTTACAGACAGTAACTCAATCTGTCCTAACTTCCTATAGCATAAGCCACACGCATTGTTTCAAATGAGCTTACTTTAAAAGAAAAAAAAAATCAAAGAGTAGCTGGGAATGTAGCATTTCCAATCAATGCTACATAAAAATATTCAAGATAGTACTTCTAATTAGTTTTATATTAAGACTTTAAATTCTGTACTGTATTTTGCTTGTCACACCATTTTATCCTCAGAGCCTACAAGGGCACCATGACACCAGAGAATTTACCTCAAAATGTCTAAGTTAGCACTCCGTATAGGTAATTATTTTTAATCCTTCAAAAGCAGCCTTCTAAGTAAGATAACTGTATTTCCATATTTGCTGTTAACTATAGAGATTTTTAAACCATCTCTACTGGCCTTCTTTATCGGCTCCTGACAAGTAAAGAATTCAACTAAGCGAAAGTTTTCAGTCAGATTTATTAAATTTCCACTCTTTGCTGGACAGTATCCAGGACAGTTTTCTTTCTAGATTAAAAACTAAACAAAAGAACTCATCAAAAGATTCATTTTTGTACTTACGGAAAGATGAAATTCTATATTTAAGAATTAAACTTTCCAAGTAGCACAAAGTACAAAAGTCCTAAGCACTTAATGCCAATGTTCTCTTTATTATAGAGGGAGAGAGAAGCTGATTCCCTTCACAAAAGGACAGGATCAACATGTAAGACTTAACAAAAATTCATGAATATTTTAGTTGTGTGTTTGAGAGCTAACTAGGCAGACATTACCTACCTTCTCTTTTCTAGCACTTGGCACACTACAAAATGTTTCTCAAAGGAATTTTAACTCAAGACTTCAACAAAGGCATTTCCAAAAAAAAAAAATCCCTTTACTCACTTGCTATGACATTGTAATTATAAAAAACAATGACAGCAACCACAGACACAAAACAAAAACTAGGGCTTTCCTGAAACAAAAATACCACTCATTTTCACACTCTTCTGACTGAAAATAGCCTTCCACACATCCTTCTACCTTAAGATACGTCACACACACGTTGACCAAGAAGTCCATCCAAAGAGAATAAAATGGCTCAACCAGGTGTAAATTAGGTGTAATTTATTTAATTTTTGAAGGCAAATAAAATGCAACTGGAAAGCTGACCTACACAGCAACAAAACTGTGCCTATTCTCTTTATTCCTTCAAAGTAGAGAAAAGGTCAGAAGACTTTTCACTGTCAAAATTTAATTTTGATGATACACATTTTGAACATCCTAGGAAACCTTTTTTTGGGAGGATTTTGCTATGCATTACAGGTGACCATAATTTCAAACCTTTCACACGACTTTACTTGAAAAAAATCCCTTTGAGGGACATATTGAAGGACTTTTGCATTCCTTCTGAAGTTGAGGATCAATTATTTGTGTGTGTGTCCAGGTATGCATGGTCTAATAATGAGGAGAAGACAGACACTTAGATATACTAAGATCAGGACAAGGACCTACAGATCTGAAACTTAATTAAAAGCCCTTGGCTTGTCCTTTTTAATGTTTTGCTCCAGAGAAAAAGAAAAAAGGGCGGAGGGATCAAATTTTAAGTGGAAAGCCAACTGCTCTCGTATTTACAGGAACAAAGCAAAATACAGCTTGCTTCATTGTAAATCATCTATACTGCCTAATTTAATGTGGATATTTCTGCCTTCCAAAACACAGGAAGCAAGCCTAGACCACTGCTATCGAAAGTGCTGTTTTTAATCAAAAAATGAAAAACCATAAATGAACAATACTGCAAAAAAGGGATGCTTTAAGTGGAAAAAAAAAAGGAAACAAACACACAATCCCCTCGACATTTAGAACCTCAAGAGAGATGCGAGAGTATTTTTCGCACCCCCAGATTTCGGGTCACCGGCACTGCGGCTCCAAACAAGGCTGCAGGCGGTTACGCGCCCCCA
>NW_010584012.1:62743-79549 GCF_000705375.1 Tinamus guttatus | reverse complement strand
CAGGCGTCTGAGGCGCGGCGGGCGGCGGGGGGTGAGGAGAACGTCCCGAGATACAAATAGATACGTAAATAAATAAGTGTGAACATACACACACACGCGAAGGAAATGAACACTTAGAGTGAATGTTATACTTTCTTCAGTCAAGAAATGAAATAATTTTGGATAGGACCCCTGTGAAACCGAATAACACAACAAGGCTTTAGGTTGCCGTCGGCTTGAAATCATGTGAGAAAAGACTTTGGGAAGATGCAGCCCTAAAACGTCCTATGAACAAGTATCTCGTACATGCTGATGGAATTCCCTTTCAGCCTTTGTTTTACACTGTAGGCATAGAACAGGAATGAGCACTTTATCTTATTTTCATATGTCATAGTTAGGATATGAATTACCATGGGGCTTTACCTTAAGAAGCCAGAGTTTGAGGTTGGCCATAACTGTACCATGGCAGTGTGTATTATGCCAGCCTGCAAATTTAACTATCTTCCAACTCTCCCGATGCATTCAAATTCAAGATGAGAATTTTGGTTGTGGTATGAGTTACGATTATATATTTTTAGCATTTTGTTTTCCAGTAGAGATCATTCTTTGACTATTCCACCACAGACCTGCCTAATCAATTACACAATACAAGTGAGAGTCATTTACTGAGCCACGCCAGCCTAATGGTTGATCACTGCCAAAGAAAGAGTAGCCCTCCCCATCCTCAGCAGGTCCCTTGTACACAGACCTTTCCCTTTCCTCACGTCCGTTCCAATTCTTGTTTCCCCGTGAGGTAGTTCAAGCTGATATCCCATCAGAAAACTGCTTTCTTTGACCTCGTGTTCTGGTAGTTAATGTTTGATCAGATTTCTCTTTATTCTATCTGTAAATATTGCTTCTAAAGCTTCTACTTTTCATGTAAGCCTGCATTTTCACATAAGATGACAAAGTACTGAGCTACTATCAGATTATTTGCTTTCCAAATTACCTCTTTTTGCATAGCAGGTTATAGGGCAAGTGCAATAAATCTCCCAACTGCATATATTTCAGTTGGGTAAATAAAGCATAAAAGAAATACTGTCAACCAATGCAAGTAATTACTTTTTCACTATTCAACAAGAATATTTTGTTCTTATGATTGTGTTTACAAGATTTAAATTCTTATTTATTTATTTCTTCATGCCCCTTATACAGCAGTTGAAGTCACCTTCTTCCTGAATCAGATGTACTTTCTTCATGCATATTTGAAGCATACTGAGACTTTTTGACCATGAAATATAAAATCCAAGTAATAATGGGGACTCAATGACTTAAGTAATTTTTCTCAGGCAAGTTACAGAACGCTATTTTTCCCCCCTCAATACTACATTGCTGAAGAACTCCAGAACTGCAGTAAAAGTAGCAGCAGTGAGAGAATTGACAACAATGAATTTTAAATGTCATGTTGGAACAGAATAAAGCCCTCCTCTTGTCCAATGTTGTGCTCATGGTAAAGATCTTCCTTCAGTTTTTGGCAGCAAATCAAGCAGAATTATGCCTATCTAGGCCTAATCTGTATTGACTTTAAAGCTGAAACCCAAAATTCATTCTGAAATAAACTCTCAGGCAAAAACTGCACTGTGTCGTCAAGCTCAGATTTGTCCTTTTAAAACATCTGTAGCAATGAATAGGCAATAATTTTCAGTATGTTAATTGCTCTTTATCATAGCGACTCCAAATGCACCCATACTACTTTGCCAACAATACTGTCAGGAAAACCTACATAAGAATTCCTCACCTTCTGGGGTTAAAGAGTTGATATTTCATCATTTTTAAAGGAAGTAATGAACCACTTCTTATATAGAAACATTCCTGTGAGCCAGTTTTCTGTTTCTATGCCAGTTGTCAGAGCAATGGGTATGACAAACTTAGGGGTAGCATTTAGGTGACAACCTCTATGTTTCTTAAGCGTAAGTACTTCCTTGCTTACCTTTTGCAGGATCCCTGTAGATGAGAAACCAGGGCTCTCCTCCCTTGACTTCTTTCTTTGCTAGTTCACTAGCTGAAATCACTTCTGCCCAATTAAGGTACAAATCAAATCAGCATATTTGTAGGGAGCTGCCTTTGTATTTCCTCCTCCTTCGTGCATATGAAGATGAAATCTGATTTTGGAGTAGCATTTGTTTTGTCACTGCAGAGAGGCAAGGGAGGAGGAAAAAGCCTGGCTGAACAGCGAGAGCTTATGTAGGTCTTCCACTAACCTGAACCTTCAGACCAGAAGATTGCACAGGATGAGGGGGCCTCCCACCTCCCTCCAGGCAGCATGGGGGGACAGACTTAGGAGGCATCCTAAGTCCTTTATGTCAGTGCAGTTGATGCCAGCACAACCTATCCAGCTCCCTCCATTTCAATCTCCCCTCATGTACCCAGTTGCTCTGGTAATTTCCACAGACTGCCCTTCCCCATGAAGATCCTGCATGGAAACACTAACAGCCCCCTGCCCTGGGTGCCCCCATAAGATCCTTGAGGCTAAAATGAGGGATAAAATCAAATTCTTGCACTTCTCTTGCATGGACTTCCTGGTCCAGTTGCCTGACTGAACTCGCTGAATGTTATGAGCCTCCAGGTGCCATTGGGAACACGCTTGTAAAATAACTGGGATAAGGAGGTAACCCGGCGTAATTGGAAAGGCAGATTCTAGTCCACTGGTGAAACACCAGCCAAATATATACCACCAACCTGTATTTCCAGTTCCTAGATTTAGTATGCAGGGTTTATGTTTAGAAAAAGAAACAAACAAAGAGAACAGTGCAACATGAACACATTTAAACTGGGCTAATGAAGAAGGGATCAACAGTATCTTTATCTGCTTTTGAGGTTACAAATGCACTTTTGAGAGGAGAACTGTATTTACAGCAGTAAACACCCAGTGCTTAAATACTATTTAGAAGTAGGACAATGTGATAATTTGAACTTTCACTCAGATTTACTGTTTTAAGAAGGGTCCAATAAGCATATTTCAAAAGCAGTAGTTCCAACTGCTTATCAGGCAGTTCTAGAAAGTTACCTATCACTTTGTTCTTATTTAGGTTTCCTTTTCCCAAAGGAATGTGCTCAGAGAACAGAAATTTCCATTCTATCTAAACCCACAGGGTGACTAACTTCCCATAACAAAAGGAAACACAGACAATATAAGTGCCTCTTCAAATAAAGATTAAAAGCTCAATAGACGCTTTTTTCCAAATAAACTGAAATTACAGATTTTGTATCATAAATGTTAAACATTAATGCAGCAGTAGCAAGATCAATAAAATTCAGAAGATAGTCCGTCGAAGAAGAACCCGATTGAGCATATCTGTGTTTAACATACTGGTTCTAGAATCAGGTGCTTGGGTTCCAAGAAGATTAAATAATGTCTAATAGAATATTCATTCAAAATTAACATAATTCCAATTCAATACTGCAAAGTATTGCTTAAATGTTAGATTTTTCCATATATTAATTGATAAGAAATCCTTACAAAACATGCTTCTTTGGCCCTTTTACAAAATAATTGCTAAAAAAATAAAAAGTCTTCCGCTTACAAAAATAAATACCTAGGATAGGACACTACTTTGCTGCATAAGCTATGCGCAAAGCAAAAATCATTCGTTTTAATATGCTAAGCTTACATACAGGAAGAAAGGAGGTAGATCATAAACACTAAAGGAAAGGCTCTACACTGGAGAGCAGCTCACAGCTCCTCATGGCCTCACACTTGGCTGAATTATCTCATTCAAATGCACCACGCTTACCATATGTTCCAGATAATTCTGTGCCTATCCACAGTGTAATGTACTTTTTCAGAGAACTTTTTGTATTTATAAGTGATACCAAGTAATTTTGTAGTTATTTCTCACTAGTGAAGAAACAGGATAGCACTGTGAGCTACCCAGAAGAATTTCCTAGACATATTTTTCCAAAAGAAATGAAAAGAGAGCAGCCCAGTCAGCATCAGCTGAGAGTCCAGGGCATCAAAGAAGCCCCTGGTACCAAAACAAAGGCAGAAAGCCAGTCCTGTAGCCACACTGACATCCAAACCAACAAAGTCCCCAGCCCTGAGCTGGGCCCATGGGCAGGGGAGGCAGCGTGGAAGCCCCAGGTGAGGCTGGTCAGGTCAATTAAGGCTCGATACTGCACTCAGGGCCCTGACAGCTGTACAGACTGAAGTTGAAAAATGGAGATTTTTTAATAGTGAGCCTGACTAAGAGCTGGGACAAGCCATCAGGAGGAGGCTGTTGATAGGATCTCCATCTTTTGTTGCCTCTAGCTCAAAACTGAAAACCTTTCTAAACGTTAAGTTTAGCAAGCAGAAATGATTGCACTATAGGCAAAATAGGTAATATGAGGCTTGTGATATGTCTAAAAGCTACTTTTTGTTTTAATGTCTATGAATCTATGAATGGGGGAGTCCAAGCAGTTCTGTGACTAGAAGGCCAGATCCAATCAGAGCCTACCCACTCATCCCCCCAGTAAATCTGTATCTAAGAATTAAGATCTCTTCAGCCATGTATAGTCATTAGAAAAATGCTTTTTTTCTAATTATGTTCACAATTTATTCATTCTCATGACATGTAACTGCCAGTGAATCTGAAGACTGCTAATCAAAGCTCATGATCTCCAATCTGCACATCGAGACCTTCCAAGGTATCACATATATCAAAAAGTTAAGGGACAATTACATTTGAGAAGAGCTCCATGGTGAAGGATGGCTCTTTTATGGATCCCGTCTTGCTGGCACAGGACAGGCTAAGCTTAGGATGAGTTTTAGTCCCAGGATGACCTGCTAACGTCTACCTTGATTGTCCCCGTAGGTTCCCTACCCCACACACTGTCGACCTTAAAACCTCTGTTCTCCAGTGTTGCTGCGGTTGCTTCTCATCCCATCCAGGTCATCATGAAAATATGAAATAGCACGAAAACCTAACAAATTCCAGTTATACTTGTCACCTCCTTTCATTTCAACAGGGAATCACTGCCGATTACTATTTCCGCAGACCGACTTTGCACGCACTTTTACAGTAGCTTCATTTAGGTCATATTTCATTAACTTGTTTATGAGTTGTGTGAGATAACATCAGAAGCCTTATTAAAGTCAGATATATCACACTATCTGCTTCTCCTCTGTCCATATGATATTCTTCATAAAAGGAAATTGAATACTTTAACACATTTTGTTTTTGACAAATTTATGTTGTCTGTTACTCCTTTCCTTGATTTTCCAATCACTTCAGATGGGCCAAGGCGAGCATCTCTCACATCTCTAATTTAAAAAGACTTAGTAAACAACTTCAATATGCAGGTGGCTAGACCAACTTGATGCTTCAATTTTGGTTCTCAGCTGTAATATTTTCAAAGGGCAACATTTTTTCCATTGTCAAAGCAGAAAACAGTGAGTGTTGACATACATAAATCCCTGTGAAATATATAAATCCCTGAGATGAGAATATGCCCCTCTTTGAAGTCTAGCTCTTATGTATTTGTTTATACTGACCTGCTTATCTTGGGTTTTATCTTACATGTACACTTGCTATCTTAGTGCCAGTTCTGCAATACAGTACAGGCAGAAGGGAATGGGAAATACTTAATACTTAATGCATAGAGTATTCCTATATGGAAAACATAAGTGTGTTTGGTAAGAACTACTAAAAGAACAAGAAGCTGCTGTGACCAACAGTATTTTAAATCTGTGCAGCCAACAAAGGACAAATACATGCTCAGCAGGACAGCTCCATAGTGCAATCTTTAATTTACATCAGTGTAACTATGAAGTAAAAGAGAAGAAAACCACAGGATAGCTATTATGTTTTTATACCATATTTAAGTACAGATCACTTTCAAAGATTCTGAGAGATATTTCAAAGATTCTGAACTGAATTGAACTGAAGTTCTCATGGAAGCCAGGTAGAATTTTAGGTGCCCAATATATGGCTATATTTAATATCTGACTATCTGTCTACCTACTGTAGTGGTGTCTACTTATCAAACGATTTAGAATACAAAATGATAAAATAGATAACATTTCCTCACAATGGATAGAGTTATACATTTTGCAATGTATACATGGGAGAAAAGAATAAGGAATGCCTTTCTCCACGCTAGTATAAAATATCTCTAGTCCAGACAAGAAGGATGGGTTGATCATTCTCGTGGTAATGAGAACAGTTAAAGCTCAACTGGTCTTTTCAGGGAAGACCTTATGCTAAAACAGAGTTACTCTGAAGAAAAAATTCTGGCTACATTAAAATATATATATATGTATGTATGTATATATATGCCAGTGTTACAGCTCTGCGCTTGTCAGTGAGACACTGCCCTTGTGTTCTGCTTTTCCCCTGCTTCTGGTTCATGTCCCTTCATGGAACAGCTGTGGTTTTGCTGCTTTCTGGGGAGTAACAGGTAAACAGAGGGAGTAGGCCTGATGGTAATCAAGGTGAGTAGACCTGAGGGTAAACAGGAGGAGTAGGCCTGAGGGCAAACAGGGGGAGTAGGCCTCAGGGTAAAGAAAGGGGTTAGGCCTGAGGGTAAAAATAGTGAATAGGCCTGAGAGTGAACAAGGGGAGTAGGCTTGAGGATAAACAAGGAGAGTAAGCCTGAGGGGAAACAGGGGGAGTAGGTCTGAGGGTAAACGGAGAGAGTAAGCCTGAGGGTAAACAGGGGGAGTAGGCCTGAGGGTAAGTAGAGCGAGTAGGCCTGAGAGTAAACAGGGGGAGTAGGTCTGAGGGTAAATGGAGAGAGTAGGACTGAGGATAAAAAGGAGGAGTAGGCTTTAGGGTAAACAGGGAGAGTAGGTCTGAGGTTAAAGGGGGGAATACTCCCCCTTCCTACTCCCTTTCTTTATCCTCAGTAGTACTCCCCCTGTTTACCCTCAGACCTACTCCCAGTGTTTACCCTCAGACCTACTCTCAATGTTTACCCTCAGACCTACTCCTAATATCTACCCTCAGTACTACTTCTGCTGTTTCCTACAGTCCTACCCCCTCTGTTTCCTCTGGGCTTTACTCCCTTTGTTTACCCTTATTCCTACTCCCAAAGCTTACCCTCAGTAGTAATCCCCTGAGTAGAGAGTGAGAGTAGGTCTGAGAGTAGGTCTGAGGGTAAAAAGAGGTAGTACTACTGAGGGTAAAGATAGGGAGTAGGACTGAGAGTAAATAGGAGGAGTAGTTCTCAGGGTATACATTGGGAGTAGGACAAGAGGGTAAACAGAAGGAGTAGGACTGAGGGTAAACATTGGTAGTAGGACTGAGGGTTAACAGAGTGAGTAGGACTGAGGGTAAACATTGGGAATAGGACTGAGGGTAAACAGGGGGAGTACTACTGAGGGTAAACATTAGTAGTAGGACTAAGGGTAAACAGATTGGGTGGGACTGAGGGTAATCAGTGGGAGTAGGAGTGAGGCTGAAGAGGGGGTATACAACTGAGGGTAAATGTTGAGAGTAGGATCGAAGGTAAACGTTCGGAGTAGGCCTGAGGGTAAACATTGGGAGTGAAACCAAGGGAGTAAAGGGTAAACAGAGGGAGTAGGCCTGAGGGTAAACAGGGGGAGTAGGCTTGAGAGTAAACAAGGGGAGTAGGCCTGAGGGCTATAGGGAGATTAAAAAGGGACATTAGGAGTGATTAAATTATCATAATCTTAGAGATTATTGGATGTCTTAGTGGTTACAAAGAACTGCCCTTAATTTGCTTTACATTTCTCCAAAACTTTTTCAATATTTTTATAAAATATTAATGAAAGGAGGTAGAATTATTTTCAGTTATGTAATCCGAATTAAAACATGGTCCTTTTTTCGGACATCTCCTGCAGTGTTTGAGAGCTGTTGCTGTCATTGCTTTGTAGCAGTGTCATTTCTGTCAATACCATCCAGATGTCTGTCCTCAGGGTCTATCTATACACGGTTTTCCCTGCTAGCAGGGCCCCACCCTGGCGCCTTCACCTCCCTGTTTATTCCCTTTTCTTCTCCTCCCAGTGCTTTTCAGTGCATTTCTCTTGATTCAGCTCTCTCATTCCATCAATTTATGCAATTCCAACTGTTTATCTCAGAAAGGAAACAAAGTTTGTAGGCCTACTCCTATATACTGCTGTTTTATTTTTCTTCTTTTTAGTTGTATTTGAATTGCTTTAGGTATTTGTAACATTTGTCTTAAGCAGTATTTTGATATGTAGAAGGCAAACAAAGTCAAACTGTAAATGATCTTGCCATGTATTCCCCTGAATATCTATTGAGAGGGAGTAGGGTGAGGGTAAAGAGTGATTTGGAGGTATTCAAAATTCTCCTGGATGCGACCCTGTGCCATGTGCTCTAGGTGACCCTGCTTGAGCAGAGGGGTTGGACTAGATGATCTCTAGAGGTCCCTTCCAACCTTAAGCATTCTGTGATTCTGTGACTATAGTCAATCATTTTTGGAATGGTGTCTCCTGCAGAGTCACGAAATGAAGTTAAAATTCTTCAGGTCCACTTTGCAATTCTGCTCAGCAGCAAACCAGTGATGAATGGCTTATGTATGTCTTTGAAGAGCAGTAGAGCTACTCATCAGGCAGCTATTGGAGTGCATTTTAAACATTCAGCATAAGACCCTATTGCAGCTAAGGAAATAAAAAATTCAGGAATAGCTTTGCCTAAGGAGGCTGGAGCACACTCCTACTTTGCCTCAGGACCCACACAAGATTTAGAGTTTTTAAAAAATTGAGTCACTGGTATTAGTGGCTAATATATTGCAATAATAACACGTTACACTCTTTAGAATTGCAATGACAGAATAATTATCTAATTAGAAAGTAAAATTAATTATACCATGTTTTAATTACTTAATAAGAGAGACATAAATGGTCATCAGTGTAAGGCTAGGTAGGGACAGTCATGAAAAATTATAAGGGAATGCAATTTTGCTAGTTAACAGAAACTTCCTTACAAGTATGACATTTAAAATCATATAATTCCTCATAGGCGCATCAAGCTTTGTTTACCATCACTGTTTCTGTAACAGACAACGTCTGGGGATGTGGGGACTTGAAACTAGACCTAAGGAGCTCATGGCAAGAGCCAAGAGCTGTAGTTGGCAGCAGTATGTAGAGAGGCTGCTGGAGAGGGAGCAAGCCCCAGTCGAGCTGTGAGCTGGAGAAAATCTGTTTCCACTCTGAAGTAATACACTGAGATCGAAAATGTGCTGAGTAGCAGAATTCTTGGAAGGAAACACCACTGCAACTCAGAGAAAATATAATATCAGATTATACCTCCTATTGCTCTTAAGTGGGCCAGGATGGCTCTCAGGGGAATACCGCTTCTGTGAAAGAACTGGCTTACAGAGGAGCTCGAGATCTTTGGAGCAAATGAAAGAGGAGACTGGAGAAAGGAGGGCACCAAATTGCAATTATTCTGCAGCTCCAAAGTGCTGCCAGGAAGTCAGAAAAGGCACTGGTAATTTAGAGCAAAGCTGAACATGCTCATTGCTCAGGCTAGCCGGGCCCAGGGCTCAGAGCCTGCAGACATCCCATTATCTGCAGACAGGTTGTGACTCAGTTCTTATGTTAAGGAGGACACATATTGCCTCAATTGCAAGGAATGAATATTGTGCCGCAACATAAATGTGCAAAATGTGGCATCTGGAATAAGTACAGGAGTTATGGTACTTAAAAGAACCTGATATGACCCAGTATTTTTGTTGTGTATCTTGTTACTGGAGCAACTTTCCAAGGTCCTCCAGATTAGTTGAACGATGCGACTGATTAAGCGACTGATGCTTAAGATGATGTTGATGATGATGAAGTAAAATGGTGATGATGATGATTAAGGCAATAACCATGTAATGGAAGCCAGACAAACAAGAAGACTGTCTTTAACTAAACGATGAGTAGGCGAAAAACTCCAAAATATTCAAATAATATGTGTCTGTGAACCAATAAAGTGTTAGTTTTTGCAAGACAGGTTGCATTAACATTTGAAACATTAACATTTGAAAAGGTTTGTAAATAAGATTTCATGCAAACGTTCACTTGGACACAAGCTTGTGATCTATTAATTATTCCAAACAAACACCAGCCTGTTGTCATTACTGTCTGTTGCTTGCTTGTTGCTTTAATCTGTCCTTTGGTCCTGGATCTGCCAGATTTCCATAACTGGGTCACCTAGTTCTTTCTGAACTTTGCTTTCTGCCACAAAATGAAAATGATCGTTTTCTGTGACACACTTTCAGGGCTTCTATGAGGAGCTTAAATGGGCGGTTTTAATAAGGTGACCTGAAGTATGTGGGGAAATATGCAGTAAGAAATGAATTTGTATCTGTGGATAATATGAATTTTCAGTGACCAGTGGCCTTTGGAAACACCGACTAAGATGAAAACCAAAATCTGATTGTTGGCCAAGGAAAAAGAAGATAACTAATGCTGTGAGTAACTTGATATGAGGCAATATTAGATTCATTCTTTATTCCTTGTGTAGTGAAAAGCAGTATTATAGTGACTAATAATAAAACAAAACAAAAAACTCAGAAGCTCATTGTTTGTGAATGATTTACTAATTAAAATTAGGTTGCACAGGTGATAGGAAAAGGTGACAGTAAATGTAATTTGTAACTTCACCACTAGAGAGAGCGCAAGAGCTGTTTGTTAAATCTATTTTTAAAGCCTGCGTTTAACAGTTTGAATGAGGAGCCGAGGGAAATCTCAGAGAGGATCTGGGTACTGAACAGTAACTACCTCTCTGCAGCGAGCACGAAGCAGTCGTGAATGGTCCCTTGTGACCTGGACAGGGCAGGAGAACACTGCAAAGAAAGCACAGGGGGACTCGTGGCTTTTCAGAAGGCTTTTGTGCTCTTCTCAGCAGGGCACCTGCACAGAACGTACCCATCGCTAAGGGCAGAAAGCACATCAGAGGCAATCGTACAGAAATCCTTTCTTACAGAAAGAAAAACTGTATGGCAGTCTGCACTGCCTCTGCACTACTTACGCTGATTTTAAACTAGCATATAGGCTGCCAACAGGGGAAGTCAATTCTTTCTGTGCTCCATATGAACAGAAGTGGATGCAGCAGAACTTGTAATCAAAATCAGCCCAAGACTGGACACTTCAAGGTCCCCAGGGTGAGGAGATCTTTCATATAGGACTGTGTCCATCATGAATGAGAAGGGCTCAGTTTTGTACCGTTGCACTCATGAGCCTGAGTCCGAAAGGGAGTGAGGGTGAGAAACGATTGCAGCAGTCATTGCTGTGAGTAAAAAAACTGTAAGGTTTTGGCTTAAGTCTGATCTTCAGGACTTGTTAATAACGTGTTGTGGAACTCGAACCTAATTTTCTTTCTAGTAGTTCTCATTTCCTGCTGCAATTCTCTCCTATCTTCCCTCCTCTAGAAGGCAGAAATGAGCTTTTCTGGACATATTTCTATATATAAAAAAGCACACTAGAGGTTTAAAGCACAGTGACTACTATTGTTTTTCTATGCCTTCACCATCCCTGTTCTGCCAAACCAGACTCCATGTTCAAGGGTCCGATGGCCTTCCCAAACTTGACCTAACATGAGAATTGTGCACAGAAACTGGCAAATGATGTCCAAATGATAGCACAGCAGTGGGCTGTAACATTACTCAGCCTCATAGGACAGGCATGGACGAATATATTATCCAGCTGAAATTTCAGGGGGGATTTAAAAAGGCAGATTGTAATTAATTGAGTTGGAATTTGGCCAAGGCAGGGACTTTAATGTCTTCTTTCCTGGCTGATTTTTTTGCAGACTTAGGAGTAGCTTAACACCCCTGTCTAGCTGGTGCTTACACCTCCAGCAAGCCCAGTTCAGTCACATTCCTGTAAGAAATGTCAAACCCTGTGGCTGGAGGTCAGTCTTTGCCCTGCCCAAAGCAGTGTGTGCGCATCAAAGTCTTCAGCATTCCCTCGTCTCTGTCTTCTCCAGGATCCCTCCTCCTTGTCATATTTTTCCCTTGTAGCCAGTCCCACACCTTGATTTGACATGCTCTCCCCTATGTGCTTTGTCCTCTTTTCCAAGAGTAAAACACTGTGTTCTTGACATAGTATGGACCCAACTAGACTGCAGCAATTTTGTCAGTTATTTGCATAACGGTAGCTTTCACTCTTCCATTGTTACATGTTTCAACTCATTCATTATCTTAATGTCTATTTGAAGCACATGTTTAAAAGTATGGCCGAATTCACAGGCTCTTGTTTCAAACCAAACTTGTTTTGAAGCAGGTGCTTAACTTTCCACAAATTACTATAGCACTACAGGAGTTCATGGCATGTATGCTACCAGTACCACTTATCTGGATGTTGTGTCATTTTGCTGTAAACTCTAATGGGCCCTTCCAAACCAAGTGAAATGCTTTTAGAATATGAAGGAAAATAACAAGCATTTTTAAACTTCCTTCTTGCTCTTTTTCATCAACTATCAAAGTATGAATATCTGATTAATGCAACTTCATCCTGATCTAAAGCCATACTGTTTTTCTCCCACTACTCCCTCTAAAATTAGCTTTGATGTGCTGACTCTTGCTTTCATCAGAATTTTTCTCAGTACTGACAATAAGCTTACATCTCCATAATTATTTTGATCAGCAGGATCTCCTTTTGTCAGGATTCGTACAACTATCGCCTTCAGCAAGTCACCTGGTAACTTCTCTCACTCCCACAACTGTTTGTTTTCTTGTACGTGCTCCACCAGCTTTCCCGTTTTTAAGTGATTCTCAGCTTTGTTTGTTCTTATGATCCCAACTAAGTCCTGATTCAGCTCTGCCTTGCAAACTAACAGGTCTGCGCTTGCCAAGTGGCATTAAATCACACATATCCAAGTATGCTCACAAAGTGTTGGTGCTTAAATCCTGAGCATTTAATATAAGACTAGCTTATACTGTCTCACAGATAATAAGGTCATTGCCATTAACAAGCACTTCTTGGAAGTCTTCATCAAGTATTGATCTTCTTAAATATAAAAGATATAACCAGACAAGTGCTTATAAAGACTGGAAGGTACCATGGTTTAATTCTTGGAGTTATGTCTATCACACTCTTTTTTTTTTTTTTTTTTTAATGGAAGGACCATGTTATGTTAGCCTTTCAGATTGCAAATGGATGTGCTCAATGGCGGTAAAACAAGTAGTTTCTTTTCATCCCATTCCAGCTACATTTTTGGCCTTACTTTATCACAGACAGCATCTCATTCCTTATCTCTTTTTTCTATACTCCTCTCTGCTAATGCCCTTCTCTTTACATTTTTTTTATCTCCCTTTCCTCCCTCTCTCACAGAATATTCTCCCACTTTCAGAGCTCTGAGAACCCCTTCACTCCTCAGAATTACGCTTTTTTGGGCCTCATTCATAGTATTTGTGGCTTTGGTGAAACTGCGGAGGCCCTTCAAGCTCCCCCTGCGATGGAGGCGAACACGCTCAGCAGCTTGCAGATCGGGTACTGTATTTGGGTCATTAGCTCTGGAGGGCAGAGCCTGATCTAAATCGATGTTCGCACAACTTCCCCGACGTCAATGGAGTTAGACCAGTGGTGAATTTGGCCCTCTGCCTCTTTCAAGATGCGTAAAATGCATGTTCATATAGAACTCTCTCTAAATAAGAATTGGCTTGAAGATTAAAAAAAAAATACTATGATCGTGGCACATGATTAAGCAACTTTTCGCTCCCAAGTTATTTACCCTGCCATCCATACACCCATTCTCTCACATGAGTTTCCCAGAGCTTAGCTCACTCTGTGTATTCTCTTTTTTTTTTTTTAACTATACATTGGCCTTTGCTGACAGAACGGTGTAGAGGAAGCGTTTCCTGAAAGTAAGCAGATGTGATCCTCAAAAGTGACTTGCGTAACATGGACATTTCTTTATGCGGGGCCACGGGTCGCAAATTCCATGCTCAGGAAGGGTGCAGAGAAATAAGAAGGGTTTTGTTTTTGGTTCTTTTCGCGAGGCGTCTCTCGGTTAGTTCCGTTGCTATCGCTTTGAAGGCCACTTTACACACCCTCGTGAAAGCAGGGTTTGTGCCTCTGCCGCCGCCGATAAGGAGCCGGGAGAGGTGGGGGTCTCACCCCGCCCGCTGACCACACAGCCCTTTCCCTTTCCTCCTCCTTTTTGGGTATGCTCTTTCTGAGGTGCCGGGACGTATGGCAGAAGGGATAGCTGTCTCCTCATTATCGTGGCTCTGCAGAGGATGCGCTCAGCAACATTTGCCTTTATGCTGCAACCACATTTCTTACAACTCCTCCTTAGCTTCACTGGCTGTGTTTAAACCTTGGGTTTCCAGCTCTGTTGTTAAGCACCATTATCAGCCCCCTCAGCTGCGTTTCAGCAACACACAGGATATCCATGTGCCAGTGAAGCTCGGACCTATGGGCTCCAGCTTCCAAAGCTCCAGGGGATTCGCTCAGGGCGGCCGGGAGGTTTGGCCCAGCTGTACAGCACATTTCTGGTGCCTGCTGCCACTACGTTTGCAGAGCAGATTGCCTCCTAGCAGTCTCCTCCTCAGCCAGGGACGCATCAGAAACACTTTGTCTTTTAATCCTCCCACCATCCCTCTTCAAAAGCTTTTGCCCTCTAAGGAACTCCCTTAAGGGAATACCACTTAGGACCGATTTCCCCTGAGCTTCCCAGACGCCAGCGGGAACGCTGAGCCGCGCTCTTGCGGGAGTTCACGCTCCCAGATACCCATCGGCTGCAGGGAGCCGCTCGGGCAGGCAGGTGGGCTGGGGTTACTCAGGTGTTCTTGGCAACAAGTCCCTTCATCTCCTTGTGCTGATTCAGAACACCACCGTAAGCTCTCTCTGTCCCCACAGCATTTTTATTCTGTTAGAAAAGTCACAGATTCATAACCCTTCTCTGTGATTATTCCTCACTCCGTGTAATTCTAACAGCCCTTTTATTGGGTAGGTGTTTTTGTCTCAATCGTATGTATATTATGTTGCTTATGGGTTACTCTATATATTCCAGCCTGGTAGTTCTTCCAGACAGCAGTTTTGGTTAAAACACGTTAAGGGAGAAAATTGATGTTCTGCTCATTGATGCTGACATCATATATGCCCCTGACCTGGAATACCTTAGACATGTAAGTAACCAAGACAAGTGCAGCCTTGTTGAGTTTTGTCAAAATATCTACATGCGGTACCCTAGCATAGTAGGGTACACTTCACAGCTGAACCTCTACAGACTACTGTGATGATATATAAAATGAGGGCACAGGGCAGGAATTGAAACATGGTCCAGGTGACCGGAACATCTCCTGATTTCAAGAAAGCTCCTCCTTTTTCCTTAGGACTGCTTTGTTGCAGCCCAAGGAGAACTTTCCTAAGTTAACATTGGTTGTACAATTTAGGTACAGACTAGCCTGCACTTGAGTCTGTTTCTTGCTATCTTATATGATCATCAGAAGAGCATCTACTGAACTATGTGTACACACATGTCAGCCTGTGTTAGAAAACCTTTCTTTTTATCCTGAATATTATCACTGAGTAGTGTTCTTCTCTCAAGTATTTCTAGAACAGGTAAGATGTTTTGTATTCAGAGACAAACCTAGCATTCAGTGAAAGACATTTACAAAACAATTTGGGGAACCTGACCAAGGTCTGCTACTTCTGGGTTCTGACTGTGATTTCTTCCTCTATTCATGGAGCTGATTATGTCAAGAGAAGTCTTTATGGATCTGGTTTAATAAAGTCATGATAGATCTGACCCTTCTCATTCTTTTCTTACACACAGGCTTTTGTCTTAACTTCCATTCAGAAGTTAAGATACTTTTCCCAATTTTTTCCCCATTGTATTACCAAAGATTTTGATTTATTGTGCCTCTGCTCTTTCTGAGTTAATGTTATATGTTGCAAGAAGATTTTCCTGATCATTTGCCACAATAAACAAAGGATTGATTTTCAAATCTGCCTTGGGTTATCATAGACTTTAAACACATTCGGATCCCTACTGCTCACAATTTATTGTGAAAAAACATGTATCTATGGTATGCAAAACTAGCAAATTTAATGAGAAAGAGCACCTCTCTAAATTAGGTAGTGAAACTAAGTAGAGAGAAATGGTGAGTTCTACAGAAATGGGAATGCATCCTGATGAAGAAGGAGAATCTTCCAATACCTCCCTGAAAATTTAACTGTTCATTTAAAATGTTTGAGAAACAACCTCGCAAGCTCATTGCCACTGCTGTTGTCAATGACACATCTCACAGGGAGCTGTTTGAGGGATGTTAAGGATATTGGTTGTTTGGATAATATGTGGCAGCAACAGGTTTTTTTTTTTTTGATCCAGCTGTTGATTCAAGCCCCATAGTGCCAGATATACTACTGCTGACAAGATGGAGAGCCAACGTCTCCTATCAGAAGCACAGGATGGAGGGAGGATGGATGGTCATCCCTTGGAGATCTCAGTGGAAAAGAGAAGTCCCAGCTTGCTGCTCTCGCCACGTATCTTCAGAAACCAGAAGCAGCACCGCATGTTTCCAGTTCACACCAAAATATGAAATCAGCGCTCTGCTTTTCACCCTCCGGATTGTAACATGAGACAGGAATAATTGTTTTAATAAGGAATTAGAAAAAGTATTTGTGTAAGAATAACAAAGTCCAAAGTTTTGTTTACCCTTTAGTGGACACTTAAAACTTGGTGAAATTTTAAGAAAGAATTTGTTATAATAATTCTGTTTTATATGTCTCTCATTTTTTGACTCCAACACAGAATGTGAGCCTAAGCTATCCTAAGTACTTAAAATGAAGAGTGGAGTGCAGTATAAAAATCTCTAAGGTTTTACTAGTTGAACAGCTCATTCCTTAATAATATTTAGTGATCAGCCTTCTTCCCACCAAATCACTCT
>NW_010584012.1:41292-57412 GCF_000705375.1 Tinamus guttatus | reverse complement strand
CTACCACATCATAAAATATTTCAGTGGCATAAATCTCCAGCAAAACTGTAAGAAACACTCTGACCTAATACATTTACTAGAAAAGAAATTATCTTGTTTAATCAGGGAAGCACTTGCACTTCATGTTTCATCACAGGTTTTATATTCACTACTGTTACTAAATAATTCCACCTTCTGTCTGCATCAAAACAGTTTTTATTACATAAGTCCATGGCTAACAGGAGCAGTAGGTTTGCTTTGCCTCTTTATTTGCTCTATGGTGAAGCAGCAAAGATATTTTCTATTCAGGACCTAGGCACATGCTTCTGCAAGAAGCAAGAGAACTGGAGAATGATGCTATGGAGGCTTCACCTTTGTGTGGTGGATTCGCACTGTTTAAACATCAACTGCACTGTATCTTATGTCAGCAAATACTTCAGGGCTGATTGAAAGTGATTCATTGCTCTCTCTAAGTTTGTGTATTTATATATTTCTATTCTTTTTACCATGGCAGAAGCCTGGGCATCATTCCACGAGGAGAGGGGAATATTTTCCCCACAGTCCTGACTCTCTCTTGGATTAGGACTAAAGCCGATGAGCACAGAAGCTCCTCCTCATCCAGGAACAGGCAGGGACCTGTGCAGATGCAACTGGGGCTTTCAGCTTCCGTGGGCCAGGTGCACTGCCAGCTCTGCCAGCGCAGCACGGCTCCAGCATTAGTGTATAAGCTGCTAATGCTAAATAAATGCCAAGGCCTGTATTTAACTCCAAAAGAAAGGCACAAGAACTGCTCCTATACAAGCTTCTTTTAGTATTCCTCTAGTGCTGGAACTAACACCATGTCTTTTTTCATCTTTCAGAATGCACCAGCCCTGCCACACTGAATCCCTCTCTTGGAGCACAGGGATTTGGGACTCAGGGAAAATCACACATGTGCGCTACAGCCCCAAACTCAGACTCAGCAGTGAAGAGCTGCAGCCACTTTGACAATCCCTGGAGTATTTTCAAATGACTCAGTTTTCCTTCTGCTTGTTTTCTCCAAGCACTTAAGCTCTACAGGGATTAGAGCCTGAGCCCAGCATAGGGATCAGAGACCGTGTCCAGGATTTCTGCTTCCAGCGACTGTGATCTATGAGTCCATTCTCCCCATTTGTGCTCTTCACTCCATATCGAGGGCAAGTCAAAACAGACTGAACACCCACCCAGGGTTTTGTTTTGAGAACATTCCCAAGGCAAGTCACACCCAATCCATTTTTCTTTCTGAAAGTCCCTAAACAGAACAGGCTATGCCTGATAACGTAAACACACACGCACACACAAAAACACACCCAACACTGAGCATGGCCATGAATAGGCAGCAGGCAAAACATATTTACAAAAAAAATGCAACTCTGGGCAAGTCTGGGCAGAGGCAGTGTTTGTTTTGCATGTGCATGCGCTCGGTGGTTACTGCTTGGCAATGGACTGCGCAGTAGAAATGTTGTTCATCCTCTGCATTGATCCAATCACAATTATTATTTACTTCAGGACATGCACCACCATCACCGAAGGGCTGTGGTAGACTTCACAGACAGGTTTAAAATTGTTTCAGAAATAAACAAAATGTCAAAACAGGCCAATTCCTTAAAAATAAATAAATAAATAAATAAAATGACTGCACTTGCAGGAAAGAAAGCTGAGACTTCGGAGACAAGTGGAGAGCTGAGCAATAACATGTTATGAGAGGAGCAGATGAGCATCACACTAGAGAGCAGTTATATTTGTCCACCTGTGTTTTTCCTAAAGGATTCTTTTTCATATAACCAGAAGGGAAGACAGACCTGATCTAAAATTAATATCCATTTTAATCACGAAGGCAAATTAAAGTTGGATTCAGATTAAACAGCTGAAATCTTGAGAAGGAAATCTCAAATGTGAGGAATCTTTTACCACCTCTGCCTTCAAGTTTCTCCCCAGTTTTACCTAGAGCCGCTGAAGCCAACCTGAAACCGGGTCGTTCTCTGAGGCCTGGGCTCCCACGCGAGGCTTCTTGTGCCTTTCCCTCCCCGTGAGAGCCTTGCCCACCTCGCAGTTCACCCTCAGCAGCTGAAGGCGCTCAGCACGGCCTAGGATCACGTCTGCGCAAAGCGCATCTGGGTGTGCTGTGATGCATTCTCTCAGTTACAATGATTTGAAGAAAAATACCTTTCAAGGGCTACATAAACAATTTTAATTGGCTCAGGAGCTCAAAATGTGCTTTTTTTGTTTGGCTGCCAAGGTTGCTTTCTCACTTGCTAATTATGTTTTGCTTTAGCTTTCAGCAAAAACAGGAAATAAAGCATCCATTACTCGAATGACAACTTTTCAGCAAGCCAACATTTCAACATCCATTGTGTAATTTCCGACCGGAGTCAGCTAGGAACTAAGTGCCTTCACTAATTTATATCCCCCCTTGCAAACAAGGGCCTTTCTGGCTCCCTGCATTACCAGTGCGTCAGGGGCCGCTACCGATGGGCACCCCCGACTGTTTGGACCATGTGTTTGATGCTGATCTCTTCTGCTTGGATCACCAAATTCCAGTGGTCACAGACCTGCTAAACACATACTGACAGCCCTCCCCTTCAGGGCTTCCTTTCCAGGCTGGTTGTTCCTACTGCCTAGGAAGCAGCACTTGGAGCAGGAATCTAAGAGCTCTCTCCAACCTCAACTCGAGCCTGGAAATGCACCAGCCCTTCTAACCAGCTCTAACGTCCTGCTGACCTCTGTGGAGTAAAATGCTGGTAGTAGCAGGGAAATGAGCTTGTTCCTAGGAATAGCGATGGAGGAGGGAGGAGGAAGGGAGAATCCTGCCAAGGAAGCAAGCTGTTTTTTCCTGGAGTAGTAAATGATGGGTAGATGTTCCTTTGAAACAGATCCCTGGCAAGAATAAATTAAATGGCTGATGCAAACCCTAGGCACATATAGTCAAAGCCACCAGTTTCTATAGATGCAATACCTGAAAGCAAAGCCAGTCTCTGTGCAGGGTGGAAGAAACTTGAAAGCAAACAGGTTGCTCTCGGTCAAACTACTAAAACTGCCAACGTCCATAACACACGATTCCATGAAGCCTGCCGAGGTTTTTAGGAGCACACCTTTCGCTTGCTCCTGCAGGCTGGTTGGCACCACCTCCTGCACGGCCTCTCCTTCCGGAGGGACACACACCTCCATGGCACTTCCTTCCCCTCTGCCTTGCTCAGAAATACCTGGATAATTCTTCCAACAAAGATAGCTGGTCCCAAGGTACAGTCCCAGAAGAGCCACGGCTGGTCAGAGTGTTGCAAGCATTTTCCTTTTGCATCTCTATTTCCTGAGCACTGATAGTGATTTTTAGCTCTGATGTGGTTGTTTTTTTTTTTTTGAACAAATCTTGTGAGTTAGAAAGGTTTTAGCTTGTTTGTTTGTCTTGTTGTTTTTTCCTTCTGCAATAGCCTGCCTTTTGTAGTTTCCAAGCACGCTACTGAAGTCACCCGCAGTAGCTGCCGCGTCCTGTCTCCTATTGCTCTTGCTCAGCCGACCGAGCTACAGCTGGCAAAGCAAGCGATAGGTGTTCACCACGTCGTGGGGGCGAGTGAGGATGCCCTTTAAATTACCTATAAAACCCTTTTAAAAACCTTTGATTCAAACTGCTGATGTTGCCATAGGCAATTTGCAAAGCTTATTGATCATCTTCTGTGTAAATTAAAGTTTGATGTCCTGGAACAGGCTATTCAGCACAGAGAGCTAATAGGATGGGATGAGATACAGGGAGCAAGAGAAACACATGCACACAGGGGAAATGGATTGTAGTCAAAGAGGTGGGGGAAGAGGGTTATATGCTGAGTAGGTTCCATGGGTCAGATAGCAATAAATACCATGGTGATAAAAGAGGCCAGCATGGATATTAGAGGTAAGCTTTTTTTCTGCTGTGTAATTAAAGGAAAACAGGCAGCTTTCTAGAAAAGTAGAATTTCAGAGAAAGAAGATGAGGAAGAGAATGCCAAGAATTATTATTAATGTGTGTATATAAGCTTAGTGATTTCTGCTGTTTAATGGATTGCTGTCCAGTGCACTGCTTCCTAAAATAGGCGCAGCATCCCAGTTCTCTCTTGAAACTCCACCTCTGTGGACCACTTCACCACCTTATAGACTCCTTTGCGCTTAGAAAGACTCATATATGGGCTGTATGCCAGATGCATATTTCAGGAGAAAATATCCGATTCAGGACAGAGATGGAGTGACTAGAGAGGAGAATAAGTATGCGTGGAAAAATAGTGATTTCTGGTCCATGGTGGTGACTTTTCCAATTTACAGTCAGGCCTTGACCAAGTCCTCAGATGCCTAAAAATGTGGAAGGCATAAACAGAAAGAAAGTAATGCAGAACCAGAGTCATTATGCTCAGTACAGGCAAACAAATACAGCCAGGATTCTGTGTGTTTGTTCCTAGACAGGTCGCACATAATAATAATAAATACTGAGCTCTACCACACGATTTCTCCCATTGTAGTGTATCAGGAAAACCGGGCTGCAGTTTTGAGAATGAATATCTCTGTTTTAGAGACAGAGAATAAAAAAAAGGTACTTAACCAAAAAGTCACCTCCCAAATAATTCTAAACAGAAGAGGAGTTACTCGTGACAGGAAAGTCAAAGCACTGTATTGAGCTGTATTTATTTGTAGAGGTAATCCTTTTTCCTCCAGCCTGGTGTCTGGGATACAAAAGCAAGAACTGCAATTAAGTTTCAGCAGTGCAGAGTTTTTTCAGGCCTCATCTGTTCCTGTTCTCATCTGGGGTTGATTATCCTCACTGAAATCATCCCTCCGCAAGATCTCGTTGTGGCCGGGATCCATCGCATCCCTCTGCGCTGCCGCGTTTTCTGCGGTGCGTGTCCAACCTCTCCCACTTTGCTGTGGCTGAGGCCAAAAGTTGCCTTCAGACTTCTAGTAGGATTCCTGCTCCAAAGCAGACAGAATTGCCTTCATTTCATTTTATTTCAGCAAATAGCATCTTTGCATGAAGACTACAAATATAAAATGTCAGCAACAGGCTTGCAGTCCTACCTGTCTGCTTTTAAGCTAACTGCCAGTTATTAGGAGAGTTCCTACTCCCTGTCAATGCCTTTCCTGGATCGAGAGGAAACACGGTGCAGGTATTGCTGTACTCCTCCCTCAGCAAAGGCATCTCGAACCACATCTCCCCGCATGGAAAGTGGCTGGGGAAGGCAGCGCCCTGGGAGGAGCGCGTGGAAGGAGCACAGAAGGCAGCTGCATCTTCTGAGCAGCACAGCATGGAGCATGGTGTGAAACCCTGCTTTTACAAGCTCTGCTGCATTCGGGATTGCCTCAGGGTCCGGACTTACCCTCGGTCTAGTTTTGATCATTTTTATCTTTAGTGAAAGGGAGACATATCTCTCACATCCAGTCTGTCCCAGACTGGCATTAAAGCAAGAGCTGGCACTGACTTGCATTGCTGCAAGAGAGTTTTTCCTGCAGAGCACGGTTGCCTTTAGCCGGTCACGATGTTCATGTTATGGTAGCATGGGAGAAGCGGTCTCATCCAGCATTTCCCTTGGCATGCAAAGCAATTCTGGGAGTAAAGACAGGAGGACTTGTGGCAACAACAGTGTTTCCTTCATCCAAAAAGGTGAAGCTAAGGATGTGACCAGGGAGTCAAAGAAAGGAATAGCAGAAATAAGAAATATAAGCTATTGGCTGCCACATCATACAGTGGCCATGGTACTAACATGGTTCACAAACCACCTCTGCTCATGCGGCGTCTGGGTCGAGTTATTTAGTTGCCCCCTACCTCAGCTCACTGCTTTGCATCTGCTCTGTGTACTGTATTTCTGTAACAGCAAACTGCGAGGTGCAAGTCACTAACCCCTCTGAGCTTCTCCCTGGGGGCAGGCGGAGCCACGCCGCTTTTCCAGGAGGCCGCCCTCGCAAACGCGCCGCCGTCCCCCGCGGCCGGCTCCGTGACGCGTGCCGGCGGGGACACGGGCAGGAAGCAAGCTGTCCGTGGAAAATTGCTGCCTCTTGCTAGCCGGGCAACGCAACCTTGGGCTTGAGTCGAGAAGCTGACGCTTAACAGATTTGCATTGGCTTCCTGTCGGCGTCGTTAACGTGAAATCTATCAGAAATACAAGTAATTAAGAAAATGCAGTGTGCCCCTTTCCTGAGCAAGGTAATTTTTATCTGTCCAGAAATTCATGCCCTGGTGAATTCTCAAAAACAGCGAAGGGTTACAAAGAGGGGTAAAGAGAATAAGAAAAAAAATCAATTAGTGGACAAGATCTGACTAAACCTTTAAAAAACTCAGAGAAAGCCAATAGCACAGGATGCACCTATAGAATTGTACCAGACAGTCACCCAAGAAAACAAAACTAATCCCAGACTCTGAGATAAAATGACGTGTTTTCTATGGCTACATAGCGACTGACACTCCCATTAATCGTACCGCACCCACAGCAGAGTAGAAAGAAAATAAAGAAAAATATGCTAAGACTACAAGCTACCATGTTATTCGCAATCATAGTTGAGATACTAGGGAACTAATCCTAATTTGAAAATAATCTTCCTCTGCCCTGACTACTGGATATTTAACAATTACATTAATTCAACTGGATTATGTTTATTTAACTGGATATTTAACAATCACATTTCCTATTATGTAAATTAACCAAAATATCCTTAGAAAATGTCCACAACCACCATTAACAATAAAAATCGTCCTAGATTGAAACTGCTCACCTTATATCCATAAGTTTTATCAATCCAATGTAGGCAATGTTACTGTGACATTCTAGTGAACTTGCATTATCTTAAAATGATCATAATTCAACCTTTCTACCACATATAAGCCAGCAAGCTAAAAGTATGCAATTTCTGCAGTATTTCAGGTGCAGGAGAGGATTAGAGTTCTGTGACACTTGTGTTTATCCATCACTATCAGTCTCACTCAGGGGAAGGCTGGTCACACTCGCATTTGGACAAAATCTAAGGCTACATTACAAACTTTGGCTGGCCCAGCTGTGTCGGGCAGAGGTGCAAGAAGTAAAGATGCCTGATCAACATAACAGTGTTGGCAGAAGCTCCTCAAACAGACCAGTTTATACTAGCAGAATCGTGCTTTTGCCAACACAGCATGTTTCACCTGAGTAACGCTAGAATAAACTTTTCCAGCAGAAGCTTTTGGCTTAAGCCGTGGCTACAAAACAAGCATTTTGCTAGCACAGTCTGGTAGCATAGGCAAACTATTCCCCATTTAGATCTGCCTCAAGTTTCCTACTCAGCAGGTAGCAAAGGAAATAGGAAGTGAGATGTCAGAAAGACAATGAAGAAATCTCTGATTCTAAAGTGGTATCTTAAAAGTCGCAAACCCTCTAGTAAACAGGAACATTCGGCATCTTCCTGTCAAGCTACCGCCCTGCCACAGCACTAACAGCCCTTTCAGAGTGCAGAATAACCCAACGGCAGGAGGAGAAGAAATTGTGAAATCAGCTCAATCGGCACAGAAATGAGGAAGGAAATAATGTGTTAAATGATTTAATTTTCTAAGTTCACTTTGTTCCTTACAGATAGACTTAGAATCGAAGCTGATTACAGTGGCTTGTTTTGATTAACAGAGAGGGAGATCTAAGAGAGAAACATTTCTATCAGTTTCAAAGAGCATCCAGATGCAGTATTTCATTTTCATAGTGGGGTCAAGAATTCAAAGGACATTTCTCTTTCATTCTTTATGGCTAGAAAAAAAAATTCTCAATGATGCTAGTGTAAATCTAATCAATTCTACTGACCTTCCAGTTTCTATACATAAGCAGAATTAGTCCCAATTTACACCAGTGTAAACCAGTGCAATATTTGGCACTAAGAGAATTTACAAGCTTTGAATGGTCCGTGCATGCTTGTCTCATTTCTTTGGGACTTGGACAGAATCTGGAGATAATAAATACATTTAACGGTGTTTCAGCTCTGCATATTCCATCAGTCAGGTTTACTGCGTGATGCAGACAGAGTTTGGACAGAAGTTAATGGGCCAAACTCAGGCTCAGATACAGCCCAGGACGCGGCTGAGACCTGGGCTCTCAGACCATCACTCCTGTCTGGCAGGACCTGACACATCTCTGCACCTTTGCACCGCTGCAGGAGATTAAAGCAACATTTCTTTTGTACTACTCAGTAATCTTTATGCTTGGTGGTAAAGTTAATGTACAGGGTTGTCATTCGCCAACTCATTTCACAGGGGCTGCCAAAGAGCCCTCAGAGTACAGTGACTTTCTGTTGCCATCAGCCCATAGCAGATTTGAACCAGTGATCTAGAGGTAAAAGAATTATACACCCATTTATTTCTCTCTTTCAGAGAATACGCGGCATTAAAAGCAATCATTGAAGAGGGGATGTAATCGCTATCACTTTTAAATTAATCATTAAAAAGCATTCAGGATTCCTGATGTTCAGCCCTGTCATAGCTACTAGAGAGCACCTCCACCCGCTGAAGTCCCTAATTCTCAGGAACTGCAGTTCTCCTGAGGCTTGGTAAAGGCGAAACAGCAGAGAAGCGTGTATCAGACAGCTCTGTTCTGGGGACCGTGTTTCTTTTAGTAAGTAATGGAGACAGGCTCACTGAGCCTGTTAGTTGCTCCACACGCACATCCATTGGGAAGGGGAATGAGTTTCTGGCTCGCATACAGCCACCGGGTAACACAAAGGAAAGACTCTTTTAATCTTCTGCAGCAGCACAGCAGTGTCCAGAGCTGTCAGAAGCGGCGTCGGGAGTGATGCCCTTGTCCCTGACAGCCTTCTAATTGGGAAGTAGAGGGGGCCAGCAGAAAGCGGCTGTAAAAGATGTGTTTGTGCCAACATAGCTGACATACGGAGAGATCTGTTGAGGAGCGCAGAGGGAGAGCACAGCAACGCTGCAATGCTGGATGCTGTCCTAGCCTAACAGGGCTGATGTTTCGCAGCCAGGAGAGAATTTGATACTGCTGAGGTCACTAGGAGCTGGTGGAAAGACCCAGCTGAGAACAAGGAGTTTGCCTGCAGTCAGAGATCCTCAGGGTTAGGTGGCTGGTTGCTCTGAGAAAAACAACAACAAAAAAGCAATCCTTTTCCTGGCAGCAAGATTTGGCTCACACCAAAATTGCCACCAAAATTTCTGATACTGTGTGCTGCCCTCCTAGCATCTAGCAACCTGTAGCCATCACTATGGAGCATTGGCCACTGCTTCTCTTCTCTAGAATAGCTATAGATAGAACAAGAGGAAATGGCCTCAAGTTGCACCAGGGGAGGTTCAGGTTAGATATTAGGAAGAATTTCTACACAGAAAGGCTGATGAAGCATTGGAACGGGCTGCCCAGGGAGGTGGTGGAGTCACCATCCCTGGCAGTGTTCAAGAAATGTGTAGATAAGGTGCTTAGGGACATGACTTAGCAGGCATGGTAGCGAGGAGCTTATGGTTGGACTCGACAGTCTTGAAGGTCTTTTCCAACCATAATGATTCTATGATTCTCCACAGTCACTTTGAAGCAGTGTCAGAGCTAGCAGAAACTTCCTGCTGGAATCCTGATCAGCATACGTAAGTACCTCAAGGGAGGCAGTGAGGAGGATGGTGCTGGCCTCTTTTCAGTGGTGGCCACGGACAGAACTAGAGGAAACGGCCGGAAACTGAAACATCAAAAGTTCCACAGGAACTTGAGGAAAAATTTCTTAACAGTGAGGGTGACAGAGCCCTGGAACAGGCTGCCCAGAGAGGTTGTGGAGTCTCCTTCTCTGGAGATCTTCCAAACCTGCTTGGACGCCGTCCTGTGCCACGTGCTCTAGGTGACCCTGTGTGTGCAGGGGGGTTGGACTAGATGATCTCTAGAGGTCCCTTCCAACCTTCAGCATTCTGTGATTCTATGATTCTGTGAATAAACAGGCATCTTTCTAGTACTACTGTCACCTCATTATGAAAAGGAGATGCCAGGTAGTTCCACTTTGGAACCTTGCTGGAGCCCATTTTTGTCAGGTTGCAGTTCTGGGTGGTTCGAGGCTAGCTGGTACGTATGCTGACGTGCCCTTGCATGCAACATTTACGGGTAAGCGCGCGGAGTGAGCTCTAGAGCTGAGTACACGGCATGGAGGAAGAGTGACCCCCAGGAGTCTCCCTTGGTCACACTCCACAACCTCCCCAAGGCAAAGATGTGGCACTAGGATAATTTTCACCCCAAAGATTATGCTATTTAAAAATGGGCCACCTGTGATAAATACTCCAACAAAGAGAGCAGTTTGATAGGGCTGCTGTAAGCAGGAGTATAGGGCAGAAAAAAACCCCAGCAATGCTGCAGCCCCTGCTCAGGCTTCATTTAAATACTGCTTGCTTGCAGGGTTGTGTGCATGGAGAGGGAGCTGGGCAGTTCATACCCGTCGCACTTTGAGGCAGCAAATAACTCGGTGAAGTGCAGTCTGTTTCGCTAACAGCTGCGGTAACTGGAAATTTACCCATCCAATTTTCTTCTCTACCCCAGCCACAACGGGAGATCACTCCAATTATTTTGCAGACAGAATTAAGGCTGATGTTTACCATTATCTCCCCAGTAACCCTCTTCTCATGACTACATTATGCAACATAATTGCAAAGCTGCCTCAGCTCACTGGGATTGTTATTAAACCTACTCTGCTTTTTATTTTTATTTTTCCCAAGGTCAAGGTTAATAATTAGGTGGTCGGTATGTCTGTGACAGAGCCTTGTTAGGCAGGAAAACAAACAAGCAAAAACTTTAAAGGATGTATCAGCCATTCCCAAGAGTTGATATTCCTCTTGAGTGTTAGTGTAGGTCTGTTGAAAGTGGACCAGCAAAACAGTGCGAATTAACAAATGATAAACTTCTCCACTGCACTGGTCTGTGCACAAGGCTCCAAAACACTCGCAGAATGAAGGAGGTAGGCTGAATTTCTACAGGGAGCATGCAAAGTGAGTGATGAGAGGCCAAACACCAGCTTCTGGGGTGAAAGGCTGCAGCTGGCTCCTCTGCGGTGCAACCTTCGCTTGCGCTGGTGGAGCGACGGCGCACGGGGCTGCTCCTGCTCCGAGCAGCTTTCCCCAAAGACCCTCAGGACGGGCACCACACCGTGCCCGAGCTGTGCACTCTGGGGAGCATCCAGCCTCCTGTGCGCGTGCGCTTACGCTTTGTGCCATGCCACATTTGGGATTCTCTCAGCTAATACGAAATAGTGTAAGCGACCAGTGCCAGCGGTCATCTGGAAAAGCTGCCTTTGTTTTGGAAACAACTTGGAAAGCAGTAAAGTCTGAAAGCACAAATCGTACAGCTGTGCATGTGTTTCTGTTTACGTATTTACAAATACATAGACACATACACAAATGTGTAATTATAGACACATTGTATACACAGACATCTAAACATATAAATATGTATACACATACATATATCTACATATGTATACACACACATATACATATTTTATATAAACATAAATAGGAGAGCCTTAACTACAGGGGTTCTCATTGGTGTATGACTATCTCTAAAATTTTGCCTGAGGGAGTTGTATTTCCAGTCACTGCTTATTTCCTAAAAGAAAAATATTTGGGGGTCAGGCTCCAAACCCATTTAGGTTAATAGGTGCCTTTCCTGTGACGTGTACGGGCTTTGGTGAGACATGTAATACTGAAATAAAAACTATCCATGGTGTGACTCACATGCATGAGTACAGTAGAGAGTCCTTAGCAAAGAAAGCACAGAAAAGGTGCAAATGATTTGAGAGAATGATACCATAGAGTGGTAGCCTTATGAAAAAAAAATAAATAAAGGCAGTAATTGGATCCTGCTGTCGTGAAAGGCAGTGAGGGCTTGATGGGTGCAGGAGAAATCAATGAAAGAAGAGAGAGGAAATACGGAGGTGAAGAACCTTTCACATGTCTGCAGTGAAATACCTATCGCTTCATCTGCCTGCACGTACTTTTCATCATCTGTGCTGTGATCTGCAGTAGAAGATTTTTCTCAGCTAAAGGAGACACTTTTTTTTTTCACCTGTGTTAGCTGTACAAGAAAATAAAGGAAAAAAAAACCCAAAACTTAGAACTACTCAAATGTCTTTCTGCATCAGACTCATTATCTGAACGTCTGAACTTCACCATCCCGGGGCAAACCTCACTCTAAGTCTGTTTTTTATTGTTCTGTTTTTTTTTGTTTTTTTTTTTTCTTCTCCTGTTTAAAGGAAAGGTTAACCCCCCAAAAAAGAGAAGTGCATCTTTAGTCAGGACTCTTCAAGTCCTTTAAATTGTGCTTTACGGAGAGTCTCCAGAGACATCAAGGTTAGTGCCTGTGGTCTTCCCTCAAGGAAAACCCTTGCTATCACCACTTCCACTCCAGGGAAGTCAAGAAGGTGGCTAGTCGAGAAGCTCCTACAACACACAGGATAAATACCTAGTCTTGCAAATGAAAAAAACTCAGAAAAAAACAAACAAAAAACCTACAGCACTTTTGGAGAAAGCACATGTAACATAGCTTATTGGCTAAAAAAAAATGAAAAAGCAAAAAAATGTATTTTTCCTTATGTTATGTGTTGATTTTCACCTCTGTGATGCACACTTGCTGCAACATGGCAGCAAAATGATTTGCTATCCATACAGCATTGGATCTCCGGTGACATCAGCAGTATTTAATTGGCAGCTGATTTATATTTCTCCCCAGGTATTTTCTATTCTTCAGCAGAGACCAGAGACGGACAAACAGAATTGCTAACGAGCCTTCCAACTTGTTTTGGAGTATCAAAATTGTGTTCCAAAAATGCAAAGGAAAAAACTTTATGTTTCCTTAGAATGTCAGCCCAAGGTCTCACACGCCAAAGCTCCGGGCCCGCTTGTGGTGGGAAAGAGGAAGAGTTCTTCCATTTTGCAAATAGGTAAACTGAGGAATCAAATGCAGCCGTGACTTTTCAAACACCGTAAAGTAGACCAGTGGGAGAACATGGCCAGGGCTATAGAGGGCTTTTCCCTCTTTCTTCTCATATTAATCATTAGACTTTAGCCATGCTCTTGAATTTTCTACCCCAAAACACGTACTAAGAGGCAATCTAGGTCATTGTCACTAAGATTAAATTTTTGTGTCTTAAATCTTCATCAGCTGCATTTCAAGCAACAAACATTACTGATTACTGACGGCAGTGAAGTTAATTTTACTATTTGCAGACTTTTCTAAATGAGAGTGGCCTGGGATAGTTCAACATTATCCATCAGCTGCAGGGGAAATAAAACTAGTGTATCCTAATGATGAAATAAAGGTAGGAACAACCTGAGAGTGACTTACGATAGTGCAAGAGGGAATCTGGGGACCTCAAATGAGCAAAGTTCCAAAAACAACAGTGAAAATATTCACCAAGATCCAGAGGGGATGTTTCTTTGGAAACAGCCACATTTAGCTATTTGTGTCAATGATATCACTCCTAGAAACAATGCAGTTCTACACAAAATAGTCTATTGAGAAATATACAGAAAAGTCCAGCCAATTTATTCACAGTGTTTTATTCCAAGAGCCGAATGCTAAATACAAATAATAATACAGGATTTTATCTTGGTAATGCTCCAAGAATTTGTCTGCAGTTTGATCTATATTAATAAAAGTTAACTGAAACCAACACTCATCCTTCAGTCTGTTAGTGAAAGCAAAAAGCTGTGCTAAGCTGCACTGGAAAACGTAGCCTCACAGCGAAAGGGACAATGGAAAAAAATCCCTCACTAAAAATAGTACTGGTCTTTTTATCCCTATGCAGGAAATGTAGGCACCACAAATACTAGCACTGAGGATTATTATTATAACTGTTCCCAAAAGATAGTCTATTATGTTTTGTAACTGCAAATTGCCTGTTTTTTTTTTTTTTCACTTTTCCTAGTTCTCTTCATATTACTTTACCTAGCATCTCTCCTTTATGGGAAAGAAAGAAAACAACGAATAACTTTGTAGCTATCACTACATTGTGGTCATCTCTACACATCCTTTCAGAGCAGCGGAGAGGTGGCATCTATTGGAATCACAAGGGGCAGCCACTCAAGGAACTTGTTTTTCTTAGGGGAGATTCCTGGATCCGAAACCCTCAGTCAAGCTTTGCACCTGGCTGAAGGGATGACATTAAAACATGTAAAAATTGTCCTCCTCAGATTCTTTTCTTGCACCTTTACTTAAACCTTTCTGTGGTTTAGAGCTGGATCTTGCAAGGCAGCAAGCATCTCACCCTGTCCAAAGCATGTAAGCACCAACTCAACTTGGAGAAGATGGAATTCCTCATTAGCTTCAGCGAGGGCATCTGTCAGACCTGAGATAGCGTGATCAAATGCAGGCATGTAGGTGTTGCAAAGTTTAAAAAATTACATTTTCCAATAATCACTGTCCACTTGATATTTGAAATCCTTGGGTTTAGGTTGTTTTTCTACGGTAGTAAATAGTTTCTTATGTGTCAATGCCTACGTGCCTATCCCTTACCAGAATTTTGAACCTGTTGGTCTCCTTTAGGTAGACAGTGACAGAAGTCTTAAAGATATTATTTTCCTGCAAATTTGGGGAAAATAAGTAGAAAGCATTTAGCCAGCCTGTGTACTGTGTGCACAACTGTGTTATCTGAAAACAGACATTACCTGGTACTACGAATGCACCATTAGCAATTATACCCCAACAGCCAGGGAAACTTTGTGTTTATGCCTTATTAAATCTCAAGACACAGAGCCAGGAGACGCCAGCCTCACAGAAGTGTCTTTCTTAAGTGTTTAAAGTTCTTACACATATTTTTAATCCCGCATTAAATTCAATTTCTGTTTTTTTAAACCTTCTTTAAAAAGTTTCCTGTAGTAAGTAGTTCCCTGCCCTATAATAGTTTAATTATTCTTTTTGCCTGAAAGGCTTACCTTTTACTTTTCTGATCCCAATGCAAATATACATGAAATGAAATATTAATCTAATAATTCCTGCAAAACCTAACCAAGAAGATATAAGAATGACCGTCATACCATAATAGCTTAAATTACAGTTGAGAATTTTTTTTAAAGCATAAGAATCTCCTTTGGTTATACATTATATTTTTATTTATCTTATTTTTAAAGAATAAGAATCCTTTCTGAAGAATACCATTTTTAAAAGACTAAGAAATAAGTGTTCTAGTGTCCACTGGTGCCTCTAAAAATTGTGAGAGCTTGGTTCAAAGACCCTTGAAATTAGTCCTTCTACTGACATTACCAATCTTTGAATCAGACTCATTAAAGTATTTCAATTATTATATCCCTAGCTGAAAAAAAAAATCTAGACATAAAAATAGACATCAAATGTATTTCTGATCTGGGAAGGAATGTAGAAGCTAAAGATTTCTACTGCTGTTCACTAGTGCTTTGTTACAGATCTTTCCCCCTGTATCTAAAGGAATTAAGAGGGCAGGCAGTCGGTCTCAGCCAATATTCTGCCTCCAGCCACGGCCAGTATCTAATGTCACAGAGAATGGAAGAAAAAAAATGCTCAAATTGCTGTAACAGTTTTCGCTACAGCACCGTAAATCGGCCCTTTCCGGGATGTACCGTGCTCGTGGAGAGGAGGGGGGAGGAAGGCTAGAAAGGGGCATAGGGATGCTCAGCCGAGACGTTCCCATCTTTAGCTGCTCTGTGATTAATTACAGATCAATACTTGGTACTCCGGAGCTTTTACAGCTCATTACCATCAAACGGCACCAAGACGCAGATTTGCCATAGGACTTACACGAGCGAGGCGGGGACACCCGTGCCTCGGCGTAGACACCCATAAATGTTGGCTACCGCGCGAGGAAGGGGGCGAGCAGCGCGGGAGGCCGCTGTGCGGGTAGGTGGGAGAAGCCCTCGCCTCTCGCCCGGCTCTTTATGCGCGGCGCGCGCAGGACGCGCGCGTGGGGGCATCCGCATCCCCAGGAGCGGCGCCGGGAGCGGACCCCCGCTGCGGGGGGGGCGGGAGGAAGCCGATAAAGATGCACGGAGGCACTTGGGCTCCTTGAGCCCCGCGGGCCCCCGGCAGCGCTGCGCGGGGGCGAGGACGGGCCCTGCGCCTTTAAGGAGGGCGCCGCGGTGCCTTTAAGCGTGATTTCCTTCCATTGTATTTGAGCCGCGATCAGGAAAAAGGAAGCGAGAAGCGGAGCGAGGAGC
>NW_010584012.1:9933-25643 GCF_000705375.1 Tinamus guttatus | reverse complement strand
CTCTTGGGAAACCTGCTTTTTTTTTTTTCCTCTTTCTCTCTTTAAAACTGTAAAGAAAAAGTGAAGAAGGACCTGATCCCTGTCGCCCTCCCTTCCCCCTCCGCATTATGTAGTGTTTTTTGTCCATACCTATGTTTCAACTTGGAGGCGATTTTATAACCGAATTAGCAAAATTTTGCCGTGTTATCTCTTGGCAAACAAAGGGCAGTCCCGTGCCCGGCGTGTTCACCTGTGCTTTGGGGAAGAACCCTTGCTTGCACCTGAGGAAAACCGGACAGGACTAAATGGGAGGGCTTGCTCTTTCTCCCATCAAATAAATAAATAAATAATAATAATAAAAGTGAACGAAAGTTGCAAGCCGGGCAGTTCGCGAGGTGGCTCACGCGTCATGACACCCGGTGAGGATGTGCCTGTTCAGCTCGCATCGGGTCATGGCTCATGGGTAAATGCACTGGCAAAAGGGACTGAAATCACAGTGCTTAGTCAAAGAGGGAGGAATATGGGGAAACCAAAATAAAGAAGGTTTTTGGTTTTTTGTTTGTTTTCTTCTTGGTGAAAATTCAGGAAAGCCAAAGGCATCAGAGGGAAATTTGCTAGGGTTACAAAAAAGAAAAGAATAAATGTAAAGAAAAGCAGGAGAAAAAAAAATAACAATTGTGTAAATTCAGTGTAGTTGTACTAATAGCTGAGATCTAGTAAAGGCAGCTATGCTCCTTACCTGTTTTTATCATGTATTTGTTGAAGGGATATGGATTTTGTTGTGCCAAGACAGCTATGCAACTTTTTAGGTCCCTTTTAAGTAGGACTATTTTTAAATAGGGTCCCTTTTGAAGTATTTTAAGTAGGGGTGATAATAGGTAATCCTGTATACATGGCTATTTGTAGTCCTCAGGGCTTCCTCAAAGGAAGTCTCTAGTTTGCTTATGTTGCAGTCACTTCTATATGCTCTTATCACAAATGTTATAGTTTGTTTACATAGGATTCTACAAGTCAGTTGGCCCTTAAGAAAGGGAGAAACTGACATGAGGGCAAATATTTGTCACTAACGTAAAGGACTTTAAATCGACTTTGGATCATGTTTTTTGAAGCCATATGCTCCTCTGACAAGGTGGTGTTTTTGTCTCTCCAAGAGCAAAATCTTTTTTTTTTCCTCCAAGAAATTATGTGCTTGGTTGATAAACATCAGCCTAATAGATTCCTGCAAGGATTATATTTATCTATGGAAATTTTCACCGCATTGTGAATAATGTGTTTGCATGGACAAGATTTTGCTGTTAATGAGCAGTCATCAAATAATGCTGTTTCCAATAGAGCCCTGTAGGGATTAGTATTAAATTCTACCAGCAAACTGTTAATGAAAATGTTGAATAGCTTTTTTTTTTTGAAAGCAAAGCCACTAAAACTTCCAAGTGCTGCAAAGCAACATAGCAGTCATACAGAAGTTCTGTATTTTGGTCAAACTGATCCAGTCAAGCAAGTGAGTTTAGTTCTTAGGAGCAAAAACATGCGAGATCATGCCAATGGAAGGTGGCAAATAAAACATTTGGGAGTTATCATAATTTAATATGAATTACTAGTAGAATTTGCTCTGATACTAGAAGCGAAGTGAATACATTTGTGTCATTGAGGTGCCAAGTGCAAAGCATACTGGAGTGAGGCATACTATGAGATTGATTTTGGAATACTAATACAATTCTAGTTTTAGCACTTTATAGTAGAATAGGGATGAGGAGATTGAACTGAGCAGGTACATACAAAAAATTTGTAGTCTTAGTATGAAATGTTTTTCCCCAGCCTTGGACTTTGATAAGCTAAGGCAGACAAAGACAAGATTGGGATGCATCTGTATTTTACAATATGTGCCTCTGTCCATTTAAGTTACTGGTTTTCTTGCCAACTTCTGAACTACACTGAAAAAAAATAAGAGGTGGAAGCTAAAAGCTGAAACTTGGTAACCTCATTTATGGAATTTGGTGTTAGTATGTTTTAATAGCTGTAATTAAATCTTAAAACAAGCTACCATGGAAGTAATGTTGCCACATCTGAATTGTCAGCATCTTTATGGAAGTTTCTTTAAAGCATAGCAGAATGTTGGACTCAAACACAGGGAACAACTCTTATTTTCTGTTGCTTGGGCTCAGCAGACTAAGACTATTATCTTTTCTCCTAAATTCTGTCAGTCTGAGCCTTTGAATAACAAAGCTGCTGTTTTAGTTCCCTGTACTACTGTCCTGCACCTTGCTGATGCTTTGCCTGTTCGTATGAATTTACTGAAATGCACAGACAGTTTTGCTATAGTGCATCAGGTGTGCAGTCAAGAAAAGCTCTTTAACTAAAAAGTAGATATCAGAATACCCTCCTGTAGCTTGTTACATTATCAATGCTTTTGAAGAGCAAGTTGACAGGCCTCAGGAATATAGCTTAGCTGTTATTTTCTTGCAGAGGATTGATTTATATGTTTTCTGAAAGCGGATCCACATGCTATATCCTACAGCATTTTTTAATACTGCTTTTGTGACAATGCTGCATATGCTGCATTTGATTCTTTAACTTTGTGAAGCAGTAGAGTTGCCTGCATTGGCAAGAGCTTTTATGTGTTTTGTGCGACAGGTGCTTCTGATGTGGGCTTGCATTTCTTATTCCCATTTCTACCACCTTTTGTGTTTCTCTTTCGGGTTTTTCATTCCCTGTCCTGAAATCTGCTATTTAAATAAAGTGGAAAATAACTTTCTAATAATGAGACAGTATAATTTCTGTAGTTTGCCGACTGAGCTTTCAGAGATATAACAAGTGAAAGACCTAATAGAGTTTGGAGATCCAGATGAGGAAGTGATTAAAATCTGAGTAATTAGCCTATAGCATGCTTAGAACTGATGGAGTGTTGCTCTGGAATTTTTTAGGTCATGTTTTCAGTGGAGCAGATCTACACTAT
Source organism: Tinamus guttatus (assembly GCF_000705375.1). The sequence goes on along the minus strand of NW_010584012.1, from coordinate 22,711 downwards.
AACCTGCTTTACAAAATTACTTAATTGCTGATGATTCTGAAAGTCTGTGCTTACGTTAGAGCATTCTGACACTATATCCCAGCTTATGCAGACATAATGAAGACTTTTAACCATTGTAAGCATGACTCTAATGTATAATGTATCAGTCTATATTTATCCCTATTTGTTTTGCCATTCTTCTGCAATCAAGCTTAATGATTTTTATATTTATAGCTGCTGCTATTTAAGTCGAAGATTAAATCAGCTATCGAGCCATGATCCATTATGGAAAAGACACTGCAAGAAGTACTGGCTTATTTCAGAGTAAGTATGGTTGTTTGAAGCCCTTCCCTCCCTGCCACCTCGAAAATGAGGCCTATGTTGTTGTGTTGTCCGTATGTCTGTACATTGCCTCTTGCTTGAAGCCATCAGGCTTGAAGCAGTTCACCAATTTATGAGTTAGAGGTATCAGAAATGCTGATTTCCTAGGAAGGTTTCATGAAGTTTTTGTTTTGTTTTGGTGAAATTTTGTGGGTAAGTAGAGAAGAGATGCTCTAGTAATGCCTAAGTTGAAGGAGAAAGTGTAGCTTGCAGGCACTACATGTTCCAATGGAGTAAAACAATATTATGAGTACTATGATTTTGGGATTGAAAGGGAGACACTGGACTGAGTCAAGTGTTCTTCTTTGTGAAAGCCTGTTTTGAGGTTTTGTGAAGCTTGTTTCCCTTTTCTTGCTTGCAGTGAACATAGGCTTAGAATGTCTGTTAAATGGAAACTAACTATAAAGGTACCAGCCCACGTCTTTGTTAATCAAGCATGTTTTTCTTAAGTACAACTGAGAAGACTTGTAGAATTGACAGAAGTGAATTAGCAACAAATTTAGTTACTGTTTATCTAGCATCTTGTCTTCTAGGGAGTATCTTTCTCCTTAGGTTGTAAAATGTGAGGTCTGTTAACTCCTTAAGCAAGCCGTTTCAGGTATTTCCTTCATTTGGGTTATTGCTCCCTTTATTGTGCAAGTAGCATGAGAGAGCAGAACAGCTGATGACAAGGAGTGTGCATGAATGCATTGGGTAGAGGAGGGTAGTGGGTAGAGGAGTTAATTTAGCCTGCTGTTGCAATGCAAGAATTATATATCCAGCGATTCCTTCTGGAAGGCAGGTTTTTATCAGAGCATAGAATTCTCAGTTATCTCATTTGCTCCTTAATTCTTCTAATTGGGTAAATAAAGGAATTCACGCCTAAGGCAGTTGATCGGAAACACACTTGCGAAGGCCTTCCCAGTGTATGTGTGAAGTGTGATCTCACCAATTCTAAGGTTTAATGATACAAAGCATTCTTTCTCCTGAAGTTTACTCTGATACTGAATACCTAAAATATTTCCTGATTTTGTTGCAAGTAGCTGTTGACTAGGTGCTTGAATTAAAATGAATGTTTGTAGCTTCATGTGACTTAGAAGTGTTCCTGACATAATTGTGTGTGGACTGTTTGTGTCAAGTAAGAAATACTAACAGCTTGTTTTAGCAGTCAGGCTTCTCAGACTGGAACTCTAACTTAGTTTCTTCATATCTGTCTAGAGAGGAAAAAAATCAACGAAATCAGAGCTGGAAGGCGATCTTCATTAGTACTTACTGTGATCTAGGAAGATATATCCAGTATTATGCTACACTGAAAAAGGCCTGGGATGACTTGGAAAAATACTTAGGACAGCGGTGTCCTCGGATGATTGGTTCTTTGAAAGGTATGGTATGGTGCTGGCTTCCAGCCCCTAGGCTGGCTGGCGCTACGCTCTGCCGCGTTAAGTTTCATAGTGCCTCCGTCCTAGATGTATGCATCAGTTACTGGAGCCCTGATATCACGTAAATACTCTTGCTCTTCCTCCAGTCAATCAGTAAATCAGATCATCTATGTGGTCCTTGACCAGTTACTAGTGATTCACAGATTCCCTGAGGATGGATTTCTTCTCTGAGAAGATACTTTTTTTTTTTTTTTTTTACCCCTCATATTTCTGTTTCTCATCTTTATCTCCGCATGATCAGGAAATGTAGATGTCTATACTACTTTTGTCTGTTTTTGTCTTTAGCTACTGAGATATGTGTGGTTTTTTTGTCTGTTTTTTTTTTTCTGTGCTTATATAAGGGCAAAAGACCTTTGCACTTTAAACTTCAGTCTTGTGTAGGAAATCAATTATTAGACCAAGAAGTTTAATACATATATAAATACATTGTTATTGAAGGATGCAGTTCTTATGTGGCGATGTTAAAAACAAAACAATGCTAAGATTGCTGGGCTGGACTACTTAAAGGTCTTTGAGTAAGTTTTATCTTCAGCAATTTGAAATACGCTATTATAGTAAGACAAGAGTATGTCCTGTGTCTGCCTTATTTTTAACAATGCAGCTCTGATGAAATTATGTGAAATACAGTTTTAAAGGAAAGATCTTAATTCTAATTTTCTCCTTTGTCAGGAACAATATACCGGGCACTTAGAGGTAGAGTTATGAAGCAGCATGAAATTTTAAGAGTTTCTTAGGAGCAGCAGTTCTTGATTTCCTCTCTAAAACTGCCACCTAATGCTCTTGTGTTTCTCTTTGTGCACAGAGAGTGTGCAGGAGGAGGATCTAGATGCTGTGGAAGCACAAATAGGTTGCAAACTTCCTGATGATTATCGATGTTCATTTCGTATTCATAATGGACAGAAGCTAGTTGTTCCTGGGTAAGGAGCTAAAATTGTGCATCAAGTTTTTATTAATTTGGGACTTTTTAGATGACTTATTTTAAAAAAAAAAGTCTGCTGAATAGGACAGATACATTTAATATTTTATTGTAGCTAAATGAGTGACCATGTGAGGTGACACTTTCAGAATTGCTTTTACTCTACTCTCAGAGGTAACAAAAATCCAGTGTAGATTTCTAATTGCTCATGCACTTCACTTCTGTTTCCTTTTAGTCAATGAAAAAAACTCAAAAATAACCTGTTAGCAATTTGCACCAGTACAATTAAATGTCTGCCCTGAAGTCTTGCGTTGAATTACATAAGTAAATTCGTATCTCGGGCCTTATGAATTTCAAGATTGAATATTTTTTTATTTTTCTTTAGAAAGGTTAAGAAACTAAGCTAGCTTTCAAACTAGATAGACAATTTAAATTGAGTTGAAATGTCATTTCTGCAAATCCAGGTTTTGTAAATAGAAATTTTTAGAATTTGCTTCTGTATCAGTGATATAAAAACTCCTTTTGCATTAAGAATAGAAAGCAAATGACTAAACATGGTTTCATATCCTCTAACTATAGAAAGAGTTCATGTTGAAGCCCTTTGTTACCAAGCTGACATCTGATGAGATGCCACAAACATTATCAAAAAGTTGGAAAGTTAGGGTGAATCATCACTTATCTCTGTAGGAGTAATGCTTTGATATTTCCATATAGCTTTTATCAGTATCAGTATGACTTGTGAAGCTTACTGTGTTGATGTATGCAAAATACAGCTTGTGAGCTTGGCTTCGAAGTGATGAAGATGCAGCTCTGCAAGTTGTGCATTCTCTGTTCTTTTTGCTTTTTCCCTCCCCTCTGCCCCAAGAGCTGCTACTGTGTTGCGTATAGTGCCTTTGGCTTGGCAGGGGAGCTGCGTTCCCTTTGGTGACAAACTTGTTTTCTAGCTCTGTAATCCTGAGCTCTGTGAAAAGATCAGGTGTGGGCAGGGAAAGTACACAGTGAGCTGCAGGGATGGGTGTGTTGCACTACAAGTGGAGGCAGTTTGGGAATAGACATGGATGTGTTTTGCAGATTGTCACTGTTCGGCACTTCAGGATGGTTGTTAGATGCATTGCTCTGTAGACTGTAGAATAAGCTATTTCCAGACAAGACTGCGTAAGGAAAAAGGGGGGAATGGAACCTGTTGCCCTAGAAGGGAGCAAGCTATGCCGTCCTGTGGCAGCCTGTGTCTGACTCACTGCTTTCCTAACGCTAGTAAAAGCTCATCCCTTGCAAGATTTTGCATCTGAGAACATCAATGAAAGGCAAATGAGAAGGGAGTGTGGGTGTGGAGGTGTGCACAAGAGGCTGCTTTCCTTGACTTGGAAAAAGAAGGTTGTGACTGTCCACTGTGCAAGGGGAATGAGTGTATGACTCAGGAAGGTTAGCTGCTCCTGCATGAGCCATGAAACAGATCACTACGTAGTCCATGCTATGCTTGGGTGCTTGAGTGATTTAATGCTGTTTTTTGGTGCTGTGAATTGTATCTTCTGTTGATCTTTTTTTTTTTTTTTTTTCTTTCCTTTCTTCCCTGTTAATGTTAAGTTTGATGGGAAGTATGGCATTGTCCAACCACTACCGCTCTGAAGACTTGCTGGATATTGACACAGCTGCTGGAGGTTTTCAACAGAGGCTAGGTCTGAAACAATGCCTTCCTCTTACCTTCTGCATTCATACTGGCCTGAGCCAATACATGGCCTTGGAGAGTGTGGAGGGTCGAAATAAATACGAGATCTTCTATCAATGTCCAGTAAGGAAGATATGCTTATACATTTATTTTTGAATGATTGACAGTACCCCTTTGCATGCTGTCAGAGAGCTGAAATACTTGGTATGGTTCAAAGTGAATATTAAGTGGGCATGTTGTTTTCAGTGTCTTGTCCTTTACTTGCCTTCAAACCCACGACTGGAATGGTTAATACATGAAATAGTTACATGAAGCAGTTATTGGCTATACCACCTTCTATAGGTTTATGATAGTGAAAACTTGTTCTCATTGGAAGGTGATAGTCTGTTGAAGCTATAGGAGGAGTATATTCCTGTCCCTGTTTCTTAAACAGAGCAGGGCTTCTCCAGTATGGGAAATGATCTGCATATATCTTCCCGCCCAAATATGTTAAATGTGACTTCAGTAAAGTAGCGATACTCTCTGGGTTCTAAGCAAAATCTGCTCTCCAGTGAAAGAACAAATTGGTCAGAACGGCTCTTTTGTAGAATTTAGTTATTTGAATATTTTCAAAATACTTTCAGCTGGATGTTTTAAAACAGGAGTCTTACTGTTAGCAAAGCTTAATGTTTTTACACCTAACAAAACTTCAGCCATCCCACTAACTTGAAAGATTAATTGCATGTTTGTATTTCACTTCATGGATTGTCCACCTTGTTCCAGGGGAGAGTGTAGTATTACAGTTTTTTCAAGATGTCTTTTTCTGTTCTAAGGCAACTTTTTTGCCTTGTTTCTTAAATAACACATTAAAGCTAATTTTATGTGCTTCAGCTGCTTCAGCCTTAGCAAAATGTCCGCCAAAAAGGTAAAGACTTTTGTGTTTTATATTGTATATTTGAGTATCTGACTGGGAATACAATGATGTATTAAGCCTAAATTTTGTTTTAGAGAATATAGTGAAAATATTCCTTATGTTACATTTTGAGTGTTGAATTTTACCTTGAAAGTCTGATCGTCTCCTTTTTAATGCATCTCCTTTCCCTTCTAGGACCAAATGGCTCGGAATCCATCTGCTATTGATATGTTCATTACAGGTAACACTTTAGAATGAAACACTCTGCAAAATGCTTTAATGGCATTGTTTAGAAAATGTATGTCACTGCTTGACAAATGATATCAAAGCTGCACACTACAGATGAGTTGAACTAAGGAAGTGTTATAAGTTCTCTGTGCTGCTTGTACAATTACCACCTACTTCAAAACATCAGCAGTTACTTGGAATAAGATTCTGTGATTTTTTTCTCTATGAAGGTTTATCCTTTTGTGTCTTGTGTGCAAGTCATTCAGCTAACCTGTTCACACTAACCTGTCCATGAGATGAGCAAAACCTTTTCATCAGACATCATGAGAATGGTGAAACTGGTTAGGAAATACAGCATCCAAGTAGATAGAAAGACTTTACAGTAGTTTTTGCAGCCATGTTAAAAGTTCAACATATTTTGTATCCCTTAATGAAATCTAATTAGGTCTAATCATAGCTGCAGAAGAAAGCTTTCTGGCTTTTTATTTGACTGATTGCTTTGCTCAAAGCATAAAGGAGGAAAGGTAAAAACTGCACAGTTGTTTGGTTGTTAATCCCTTCTGATCATCTGTCTGATGTGTACATTCACTGGAGTAGTGTTTGACTTATTTCTGTTAGTACATTAGAATCTGGTAACCGTGGCAACATCAAAATAAATTCCTTTCACTCAGTGGAAAGCACATGTTCTAATTGGTGCTGAAATTTATATTAAAAATTCAGCCTTGCATGATTATTAGGGTGGGGATTTTGGTTTTGTTTGCTTTTGTTGTAGGAAGTAGGTGTACATCTGTTGAACTCGATCACACCGTTTGGCAGAGCTATGACTGGGGAAATTGCTTTACCAGTATGTCTTGTGTGGACACCTCCTCTTTGAGAGTTAAATGTGGCAGCTTGGATGTCTGCTTAGAAATCCAGCGGTGGCTGAAGGTGTATGAAAATGCCAGCTCCCTTCTGAGTGACGCACACCTCCTGTGCTTGTAGTCAGAGTGCAGAGCGTGTCTGTCTGTGCCTCAGCTCTGCTCTTAGGAGGAAGCGGCTTCTGCAGCTTGCTAGCAAGTTGCTCGGAAGCTCTATTCACACAGAAACATGCCTGTCACAACTACGTTTGTAAACCCCCTAGGAGGCCTGTTAGCCCCCACTGCACAGAGTAAGGGTCAGAGTAAGGGTAGAGCAGCTTACCTATGAATAACTATGCAAGTAGGATACACTACTGTACTGACCTTCTTTCCAAATCACAGCAACACGGCTGTGATGTGGAAAGAAGGTGATGAAAGGCACCAACATTTGAAGACTGGGATTATAATGCAAAGTACTTAACTTTGAGGTTAGTTAGAGGTGTTTCTAACTTGAGGTTAGAAAGAGGTATTTCTGCTTAATGTGTCCTGTCTAGAGTATGCCCTCTTGCCTCCTAGTTCTGGGTTATTCTCTCCAGATGGTCTTTAGTTTGTTAAATGTCAAATATTGACCAGCTCACGTATCACAATATGCATAATGGTGGTCTTGCTTGTCCTTATGAATGCTTCTCTTCTTTGGCATCCAGGTACCTCCTACTTGGAATGGTTTACATCTTACGTAAACAAAGTTGTAACTGGTGGTTACCCTATCATCAGAGACCAGATTTTCAGGTATTGTGACTAGGATTTAAAGCTTTGCTGTGAGATGCTGATACTTATTTCAGAATTATGACCTTTTCCTAAATAGCTAGTGATGGGTATAAGCAAATGCTGGAGAGAGGGGAAAGCATGTAAAAGTTATTGGAGATATAGCTATAAAATGCAAGGCCTAAAGAAACATTCATACCTATATATATGTGCTTGCGTGTGTGTGTATGTGTATATATATACATATATGTATTTATATTTTATGAGAAGCCTTGACGTTAGTGTATTAATGGGGCTGGAATTTTGAAATAAAATTGACCTGAAACTTAGCTACCAATATGTTACTTATGTTCCAACAAGTATGCTGCAGCTGTATAGCTTTGTGAGTTGTTAAAAATATTTTGAATGAACTAATTTCTAAAATGACATTGTGCTGAATAAGTAAATAAACAGGACTTATTGAGGGGTTTGTGTTAAATTTATGTGCTTTGGGAGGGAGAGAAGATGAATTGGAGCTCTAATTGTGTCCTACTGGATGCTATAGAATCCGAACTCTAGATCTCTAAATTCATTTGCTGTAGGAGTTGTTAGTTTTGTTTTCCAAGTAGCCAAAAGACATGTGCTGTTAAACGAGTGTGTCTTGGTTGAGGTTGGCTTCAGATCAAATTCTACACCTCACTTTTATTAAAGCATGAATGAATTTACCAAGAGACCCAGAGCTGCGTTTATGTGATGAGGAGGTACAGGTCACAGTTGCAAGTATATTACATACATACTTTAGATGCCAGAAGCAAAATCAGAAATTACTCTTTTAATTCTAATATCACTCTGTTCTTGTTATTGAATCACTTTATATTTTTAGTTTTCTGTATCGAATGTACTGAGCGGTTTGCAGAGTTAGCACTTTCTTTTTTGCAGGTATGTGCATGATAAAGAATGTGTTGCTACTACAGGAGATATTACTGTTTCTGTGTCCACATCTTTTCTACCTGAACTCAGTTCTGTACATCCACCTCATTATTTTTTCACTTACAGAATCAGGTAAGAGTAACAACTGAATTAACTCTCATAAAATGAGAAAGACCTATGTAATGCTTAAGTCACCAGTTAGCAAATTTACAAGCATCATTCATATGTGTGCTAAAATGAAGAGGTCTAGATGCCATATGCTGGAATGCACATAGCATGCAGTACTTCTATTTCAAAAAAATATTAAATCATATCTAGTCAGAGGTGTAAGGTACTGCTTAAGTTGGTAATTTGTAGAGTACAGTAATGGGGTGAGGGAAAGAAGTTACAAGTAATTTAGACTTAAGAAGGTAAAACAGTAAGGAAGCAGAGTCATGGAGGAGGATCCTGCTAACTAATTTGGTATGCCTTGTCTAAGATATTTTTTTTCAAGGCTGCTTTCAGAGAGGTATCCTAAGTATAGTGAGAAGTTTCTTAATGGTTATTGAACTATGGCCATATATAAGTATGCTGTTTGGCTTCTAGAATTGAAATGTCCAAAGATGCCCTTCCTGAGAAGGCTTGTCAGCTGGACAGTCGATACTGGAGAATAACAAATGCCAAAGGTGACGTAGAAGAAGTTCAGGGTCCTGGAGTAGTTGGTAGGTACAAGTTCAAGATTGTTTTCATGAATCTCAAGGAGAGTGTTTCTGTGTTTAATATATGTGATTACGAGGTAGAAGAAGGATGTCCAGCATCCTGGTAGTTGACCTTACTTTGTTTGTTTGTTTTATTTTGTTCCTCTGGTTACTGAGAATCAGTTTGTGTGTTGACTGGATTATAAAATGATCTGCCTGAACTGTGTAGATTGCAAGTGTTCTAACAAAATGCTAAATGGTAGTTCTACTTCAGTCTTTTCTGTTTCAACTTTGTGTTTCACCCACAGGGGAATTTCCAATAATCAGTCCAGGGAGAGTCTATGAATACACCAGCTGTACTACATTTTCTACCACTTCCGGATATATGGAAGGATATTACACTTTCCATTGCCTTTACTACAAGGACAGATTCTTTAATGTTACAATTCCCAGATTTCATATGGTGTGTCCGACGTTCAAGGTGTCTACAGCACGGATAGTAAGTGAAGATGCAGCTTTTCTTGTGTTAATTTTGATAGGACAGTGTTTGTTCAGCTTAAGTGTTGTGACCCTTTTTCATTTTGGGAATTTGCCTGTTTTAATATTAACGATCCATTTTTTCTAGAAAGTCATTCTGTCTTCACTTCTTCTTGGGAAAGAAAAAAAACCTATCAGTCTTGAATTTTGACAATTTCCAGTTACATGAATTCTTCTCAGCTTCTGGAGTGTTGCTGAGCAAAAAACGCTGCTGGCATAAAGTTTTACAGTACTGACAGTATTCAGATTGATAACTTCTTATTAAGCCCATTGAATTTCATGGTTTTCTTAAATATCCTGCCTTGGTAGGATCACACTATAGTCTGCCTTCTTGGACAGCTCTGGCCTCTTTTCAGTGGTGGCCACTGACAGAACTAGAGGAAATGGCCAGAAACTTAAATGCCAGAAGTTCCACAGGAACTTAGGATAGAATTTCTTAACAGTGAGGGTGACAGAGCCCTGGAACAGGCTGCCCAGAGAGGTTGTGGAGTCTCCTTCTCTGGAGATCTTCCAAACCCGCTTGGACGCAGTCCTGTGCCACGTGCTCTAGGTGACCCTGCGTGTGCAGGGGGGTTGGACTAGATGACCTCTAGAGGACCCTTCCAACCTTAAGCATTCTATGATTCTGAATGTCCTACCAGTCCCTCTTGAAAGTGTATTTCATGAAGTCACTTAGAGACTTGGCAATGCAAAAATACCTTTAGCATCCTGTTAATTGTTACGTAAGCTTAGTTTGGAAGTTGCTGGTAAACCCAAGTATTTTGTGGTTTTACACATTTGAATTTGTTTATTTTTAGCATAACTTTTATTTAATAACTAATTCAGATAAAACTTAGTGTTTTTTTGTTTGTTTGTTTGTTTTTGCAAGTACTGGCTCTTTCCTCAGGTATAGACATCTGCGTTGTTTTTGTATTTTCCAAGGGATGTGAGAAACTCTCAATACCACTAGCTATAACAGTGAGTGCCAGCAGAGGTCGAGCTTGTAACAGAAAATGTCACCTTTAGCTTTGTCTTATGTTTATGTGAATTGTCAACTCTGCCATTCGGTTGGCTGTAGAAATCAATGGCTTTTTTATTTGGTTGCTCTTCCTCTGGATTTAAAGCTAGCAGTGACTCTATTTATATTAAAACTCTGCACAAGTCAGTAGACAAGCCAGAATGACCAAGATAACTGAATTGTGGCTTTCCATAGGTACGTTATTATTAGGTTGAGTAGATATCTTTAACATAAAAGAATAAAGGTTTAACAAAAATCTCTTGTTGCAAAGTAAGATTTGTAATTGTGTAGAACTGTTTTTGTTCAGATAACTGATAATATGGATAGGAACTTTTTAGTAAATGTGTTGATGCCTCCTTGTAAGTGGATGGGCTACAAGATCTTAATTAAATCTGTATGTGTCTTGTATTAGGAAACGAATCATAATGAATACGCCGTGGATGAAGACGAAGATTCGACAGACACTGACGAGTACGAAGACAGGCGCAGAGTGTTGGACATTCCTGCACCTTCTGGTCGCTGCCCACGTCACACCTGATGGGATTTTTTTTTTTTCCCAAAATGGAACAAACTGATGGTCGCAGAAGCTGAACTCTTTGGGGCTAGTGCATAAAAATATTTCTGACTATTGTAAATGAACTTTCTGTTGCACAGCAGGGCAACTAGCATGAATGTTGGTGCCAGTTCTCATATTAATTGGAGTATACTTTTTTTTTTTTTTCTCCTGTGGTTTGGAATGGGGGGGGGCAGGGAGGGAGAGAAAGATGTTTGGGTTCTGTTCACTTTTTTTTTTTTTTTTTTCCCAAAGCGCAAAACACCTCAATAGCCTGAGGTAATCATATCTTGCATTTTTAAAGTATTGCTTATTTATGATCATATTGCAAATATGGTGTGGGTATTTGTTTTTATACAAGCATTTAAAAATTAGCAATAGACAAATAGACAAGATTGCAAAAAAGGTGTATACTGTTGTCCTTTCTCATAGATTTCTACTGTCAGTAACTTCTACTAGGAATGAATCTTGCAGTTTGGACTGAGTTGCCCAATTGGGTTGGATCAGTGGATCAGGTGCTCTTGTGCTTTTTTTTTTTTTTTTTCTCTCTCTTTTTTTTTTTCAAATTTACCTACCAGTACCAGAAACTTCTGGTCATCAAATGCATACATTTGGGATGAAACTGGCCTTATTTTTAGACAATCTGTCTTTCAGCTTAATTTTATGCTGACTCTGGATAATGCCTTGTGGAATGTATTGTACATGAATAATCTGCCACTCAGTAACAAAGAAATTTCTCAGTGACTCGAAAGTATGAATTTGTACATACGTTTTGTTTTTTTCTTTTTCTGATGTTTGCTGTTCAGACTTTGTCATAGGTGACACTTGTTAAAGTATCATGTTTCCCTAAATTCTCTTCAGATATTTTTTGTAACTATGCCTAAATCAAAAAAAAATCTTGATAGAACATCAGATGACTAGAAAGTTTAAATATGAAGAAGTACCCGTTTACTTTATCACGTTTATTTTTTCCATCATCATCAATAAACACTTAACTTCCTCCTTTGCTCTAAAGTGCTACTTGGAACTCTACCTGCCCAGATTTCAGAAAAATGTAGCTGTGTGATTAGCATGATGGTAGTAGATGGCTCCTCCTGACTTCCAGCATTAGTATTTTATCTGTGGGAAATCAGGATGTTGTTTTTCCAAAAGCCTCTTTCTGGTACTGACTAGTTACAGCTACTACTTTCCTGTCAACCTCTGAGCACCCTCCTCCAAGAGCTGGTGGCTTCTCCTGCGAGCGCAAGCCCTGGTGCAGCACTCCTGCTAACTTTGCCTGTGTGGAGTGAAATGGTAACCAGAGAGGGAGAAGAGTTGGTGTTCATACTGTTGCAAACATATTTGCAACAGGGAGGAGAGAGGAGAGGGAGAAAAAAAAAGTCATTCCTTTGCTTCTGGCAGCTTTTAGTGCTGTGGTACAGTGCCTGAAGCTGCTAGAGGCAGTGTTACTGCACAAGCTGCAACTCTCCCTCCTTGGCACCTGAACTTGGGCTCATGCCAAAGGATCCTCCACCTGCAGCTCTAGGTTAAGTCCATTGGGTATGAAAAGTGGAGCAGCAGCTGAGGCCCCTCTGGAAAGCAAGACATAGTTACCTAGGCCAGCACCCCTGGCCTGTACAAATGGTCACCGGGGAAGAGATGACTGTCACCTGCCCCTGGAGAAGGGCAGTGCTTCACTAGTGCTCTGATGCATCAAGGGGTGGGGAGCAGGTGTAATGGTAAACACCACTCCCATCAACTGCTCAAAGCCTCTGCTTCTTGCTGTCTGATTTGTAATACTCAGTGGCCACCCTGCAGTCGTGTTGGCTTCTCTGGGGTGGTGTTATAAGGCTGCTGTTGAGAAGCCTTGTTAACACCTCCAAATTCAACATCAAGGTGCAACTTCACTGCTCCTCTATGGCTATTTAACCCCTTGGTGTGTGTGTGTGCGGAGCAGAAAGGTGCTGTCCCTCGCCCTGTCCCACGCGGTGCCCCCAGCACCCCAGGCTGCGCTGCCCGCAGCGCGCGGTGCAGCTGTAGCTGCA